>NKZO01001657.1:265-15427 GCA_002370185.1 Metschnikowia sp. 01-655c1
TAGTATAGTATAGTGTAGTATAGTATAGTGTAGTATAGTATAGTGTAGTATAGTATAGTATAGATAGTATGGTATAGGTAGTATAGTATAGTATAGTGTAGTATAGTATAGTGTAGATAGTATGGTATAGATAGTATGGTATAGTGAGCATACTATAGTGAGTATAGCATAATGAGTAGAGTAGAATAACTCTAGAAGTAGTATAGATAAATGTGACATCTTTGAGTCTAGTTAGTTGATGGCCGTGCCTAACACCACCATGGCCAAAACAAAAACAATGGAAACGGCACCTTTGTTTCCACCAGAAGTCTTGGAGCTCGAAGGATTAAGCTGTGCAGTCGATTCCTCACTAAACGAAACCGCAAGACTGGTGGACGAGTACCCTGGAGCCTTCACAGCCAGAGGAACAGAGCCATTGATCACCTCCACATTCTCTTCAGCAGTATAACTTGCCTGGGCCAAAGAAATCTCCAAGTCCTCCAAGTCGTACACCACATAGGCACTGCGGAGGAAGGTATCACCCAAGATACCATTGGCAAATGAAGATGATGACTGCTCAAAGACCAGCACAGTCAAGTAACAGGATCCATCTATTTCAGTCACCATTTCCGATATCGGCACCTTGATTTGGACCCCCAGAAAGTCATACACCAAGTTACTGGATTCGTGCAAATACTCACAGTCCACCTGATAAAGGCTCTGTTCCTCAGAGTACTTCCCCAGCATCAGCAGCACCATGGCCAGCACCACAGGTTGGGGGAGCGCTTGCCACGTAGTGCCCGAGTCCAAAACGGCTCCGATGGGCAGGTCCAAAATCGTCACGTTCTGAGGGTCGTTTTCAAAGTACATCTGGTCAAGCTTAACGGCAAAGTGATCATACCTTGTGAGTTTCCGGTACAAATTAACAACGGGCACGGTTTGCAATTGCCCACTATACTTTTTATGGTCAACAGCACCAAAAAGAACCGAGCCCTTCTTGGACTCTTGTTTGCTCAAGAACAATGAATAGGCTACTTTCTCAATCAAGCCCTGGTTCTTCAACTGCACCGGGAAATTGGGGTAGTAATAGTCTGGATACCCCAATAAATTGGCTTCACTAAGTATAGGCCCAATACCCAAAATACCTTGGTTGGTCAGCGTAGCATTGACCACTCCAAAGATCATGTTCACCTGCGTATTGGAAAACCCCACGGTATCCGAACCATATACACCAAGCGCAAAGCTATTGTCTTCATAGTAATCATAGAATGGGGGAGCAGAGTTGTTTTTTTTGAAGCTTGTAGAAGCAGCCGTATTGAACGACCCAACAGCCGTACATTCACTTGCAGCTACACTCAGGTATGGGTCACCCGAAGGAACGGCCCCAATGACGTCACCAGTAGCACTGGCCTCAGCTTTTTGCTCAAATGTAAGCCCATCCCTCTTCTGATTCGAAACATCAACTGCACACTTCAAGTCACTGCCCATGACCCATAAATCGGATGATCCTGTATCCAACAAAACTGTACACTCATCTCTATTGGAGCCTATATACACCACTGCCTGGTAACCGGTACTCATTTGGTCAATTTCAAGAGACTCCGAGCCATGTGCTCTTTTGAAAAGATTGCCTCTTTTCTGTCTTCGAGGACTTTCTCCCTGCACTACATCAAAGTCCAACTTCAACCCATTACCTCTTTTGGAAGAAGAGATTACGGAAGCCCAAGCCACGGAGAAAAAAAGGATGCTTTTGAATAACATGTGGAAGGAGACTGTATATGCCAGACTGTATATAGAGAAAGTTTCCCTTTTTTTTTGGTGTTTTATATAGTGTAAATTTGGTGGTTGGTTGGTGGTTGGTTGATGGTGGGGAAACTACTTAAATATTGGAGCCCAGTAGAGAAGAAGCCGGGCTTCAAACCATAGATTTCACCTTGCGGCTGCAGACTAATGCATGGTTCATCCACATGAAATGCTCTAGTGTTGGCTTTGTTGGCTCCACAGGAGTGCAGGATCCATGAAACGGGTCCACCCCCTTTTTCTCTTTGTCCTTTATATAATGGCCAAAGTAATGGTTTATTTTTAGAGTGTGTGTAGAATAATGGTGGTTGTCTTTTTTTGTCTTTTTTTGTCTTTTTTTGTCTTTTTTTGTCTTTTTTGTCTTTTTTTGTCTTTTTCTGTCTTTTTTTGGCCTATCTCAATCACTTTTTCCGCGCCTATTGGTGCGTCTCCGAGGCATTAAACATGCCTGACCTGCCCCACCTCGAAACTACCGCACTGCATTAGGATGCCCACTTTAACATTGGCCGTGCCAAAGGAATCCTAGGTCATGTCCAATTCCAATTGTCCAATTGTCCCGTTCTGTCCTTTCCCGTCTTGTCCCGTCTTGCTCCGTCTTGTCTAACATCACATCTAAACATTTAGCACTATTACTATAGTGACTGCTACACTACTCACTACTCACTACTCACTACTCACTACTCACTACTCACTACTCACTACTCACTACTACTGACTGCTTCTGACTACTCTATTGGTAGATCTAGACTTGTGAGCTTTCAGAGATTTCTTACCTAATAGATTTCTTGGGTACCAGTTTTTTTAGCAAATTTCCTGCATACAGAGAGATTTTGCTTATTTCTGGATCTTTAGGTCATTCTGATCTTTTGTCTCTTCTCTAAATCACTTCCCACTTCAAGTCATTTATTCTGTCTTGTCTCTTGTCACATTTTCTGTCTTTGTCCCTGTCTTAAGATGTAATTTTGTCATTTTGTCATTTTGCCATTTTTCCATTTTGTCATTTTGGAATTTTGGAGTATTGAAGATTTGGTGGATCGGGAAGTTCTGGTGGTGAGTTGGGCCAGATTTCTTGGCAGTGGCCGTTGAGTGCTAAAAAAAAGTCCGATATGCGCGAAGCAAATCGTGCATCTGCACGGCTCGAGATGCCATTTAACTGGTCGTGTGTATAGCCTAATAATGGTCAGAAATCAGAGTATTTATAGAAATCATAATGGAATATTTATAGATAGTGAGTATGTTAAGATAATTAATAGTAGGCATTGAATAATTAATAGTATACATTGGATAATTAATAGTAGGCATTGAATAGCCAGGAATAGCCAGGAATAGTAATCAATACTAAGCACTATTGAGCATTAGTGTGGAATAGTAGGGATAGTGGGGATAGTGTGGAATAGTGCTTATTGTTAGGTCTTGTTACACCAGGTAGTTTACCATGTTCATTTACCGATTACTCAAAAGGAGGAATCTAAGCTGTTCATATAACTGTTCAAGAAAAGGGGTGGCTTGTAGATGGCTGGGTAGAAAGCGTTTTCAATGGTTATTGTTAGTATCAGGCATACAGGCTTCAATACCTCAATATATAGATCGCTACCTATGGTGGATCTGACATGGACTACTGTAGTAGTGTGATGGGGTACCTCAGTAGTGGAATGGAGTACTTCATTAGGATTTAAGTATGAGCATTTGGAATTGGAATAAAGATTTAGGAGATCAGGGTCGCTTGGATCACCGTTTCGAGCCTTTGTTTTCTAGAAGCTTGTGAAAGACCACTTGGTCATCTCCATCAGTCTTTGCCTCAAAAGCTATTTCTACATCGTCATTCTTTTATTTGAATAATTAGTCGAGACACAGCTCGCAGATAACAACCACGAGAACCACGATCATGGCCAACTCAAGATAATATATGTAAGTATTTTTTCCGTATCGATGTAATATATGAAAGTTGTTTCCGTATCGATGTAATATATATAGGTATTTGTTTCCGTGTCGATGTAATATATATAACTATTTGTTTCCGTATCGATGTAATTTCTGGGGACAATTAGTTCTTGAATCAACTCGCTGGATATTCCATTGGAAAACTCCAACTTTAAAAGGATAAATGTAGTTGTGGTGATACTTAAGCATATCTGGGGCATTGAGTATATGCAGTAAACCCACAGGACTGGGGGATATTTCGAAAAAATAAGTCCCAAGATGATGTCTTAAGGTACCCTTTCTCGTTTGGCTTTTTATGGCAGGCACAGCGAAACAAGATACAGAGATAGGGTTGATTTTGTGGTATGAAGTGTTATCCTCTACTGTCCCTAGGCAATGATAGAGTCCAGGAAAACAGAAGACTACAAGGTAAGAGTGGATTACTAGGAAAGAAGGTACAGTGAATTCTAGGAGAGAAGGTACAGTGATCAAATACGGAAATAGGTGGAACACTACTGATGGACCTAACAATTTGTAGTCAGTAGTCAGTAGTCAGTAACAGTAGTGCTAGTAGTAGTAGTAGTAGTAGTAGTAGTGCTAGTAGTAGTAGTAGTAGTAGTAGTGAGTAGTATAGTAGTGAGTAGTATAGTAGTAGTAGTAGTAATAGTAAGGAAGAGGAAAGAAGAGGAAAGAAGGTACGGTGAATTACTAGGGATGGAAACCAGCAGAGGATTAATAGACAAGGAAATAGTTACTGGGCAAAAATAGAACGGAAAAGACTACAGTGTTTTTGAAAAGTATTCAAACCAGCGCGACCAAATGTTTCGTACTCCTTCGCATAGTCTTTCAAACCAAGTGGCGTAATATTTCACACCAACTTTCATTAGTTAATATTCTGAAATGTTGAATCTATGATTGCCTCATATACAATTGGGAGTCATTTGGGAGTCTTGCACTACCAATCAAGGGTCAAGAAGGACGGAACTGAACTGAAAGGGGTACGATACTTTTTGAATTATTGGTTTGTTTGATTTTGTTAGTGTGGTTTGTGTTGGAACACGCGACATGTGACTGATGAACTTGAGACCAGTACATGTGTGGGTACTGCATGCTCATTCCAAGCTATCCAGATGAAACAATGTTGGGTATTGTTGAAGAAGAGACAAAGGTAGAGCTAGGGCTCTATGGGCTCCCGTCTAGCTCCCGTCTAGCTCTCGTCTAGCTCTCATCTAACTCTGAGCATTGTTTTGGAGAAGACAATATAGATGAGGGAGTTTGACGAAGGAGAGAGATCGTTTGGGAGTCCCCCAGGAATAACTATATAAAGCAAGGATTCTGCTCAGTATTGAGCAGTATCAATTGTGAAACAGAGATCACGAACTCACTACTTTACATAGCAATAAAGTTACAAGACAGATGACAGAACTGATTACCCAAGTCGCTCATTTGAGAGAGTTATTGCAGTTCAACTATATAACGGTTCCTGTATACCAATTGGTATATGCTAACGTTCAACAGTTTGAATCGTTTATCGTGCGGGTTTGAATAGTGTTGAAAAACACTGTACGTAAGGAAAAGTAGAAATTGGGAAATCTTATTCTGTTTGTAATGAACTGCTTCATTGTAGAACAAGTCCTATAACGGGTAATTCCACTATGACTGTCTCTTTGCTGGATAAATTGGCTAGTGTGGATTGTTTGGATATGAGCGCTGTGTCTAGGTATCTCTCTCTATATATGGTTACGAGGGCTGATCTCCATTGAATAATAATGGTTTAGTTCATTAGAGCCCAAACTTCATTATTATGAACACTGACCTTGTCCGGTTATGAGCACTGATCTTGACCTGTTATGAGCACTGAATCTTATTGGAATATGACCTAACTCCTTAGTTATGAGTTGTTGTCTTTTAGTGCTTGGTTATGAGTTGTTGTCTTTTAGTGCTTGGTTATGAGCACTGACTCTTGCAATCAGTACCAATTTGGCCCACTAATACTCTCCATTACACTAATAAAATATTGAGCATTAGGTCCATGGCTGGATGGTATACTTCTGAATTCACATATCTATAGGTGCCATAGATATGGGTGAAGTTGATGCTTCGTACTTCAGCACTCATGACAATGCCGCACACACCTTGACTAAACCCCTAACAAGTCTACCATTTACTAAATTGAGATATTTAGGATATATGGTAGATAAACCTTCAAAACGAGAAGATTTCAAGCACTACGAATTATTTTCATTTTTATTTAAGCTCTCTCCTAGAATACCAATAGTGGACTTCAAAGGCACAAGCACCTACAGTGTTATTCGAAACGATTCAGACCAGCGCGGCAATTGTTTCAAACAACACTAGCAAAATCAAAACAAACCGATAATTCAAAAACTTTTGTACTTATGACTTGAAAATTGCTAGGGATGAAGGATTTAAATTAAATTGGTTATGTGAAGTCCTTATTAAATATTAAAAACAGTAACTTTTGGAATTATTGGATTGTTTTGATTTTGCTAGTGTGGTTTGAAACAATAGCCGCGCTGGTCTGAATCGTTTCGAATAACACTGTATATGGATTTGCCGCATGTGGTTGCACATTTAGCTACAGTGTTTCTCAAAACTATTCAAACCCGAGCGATAAAAGGATTCAAACCAAACTAGCAAAATTCAACAAACCAATAATTCAAAAAGTATCGTACCCCTTCCACTTCAGTCCCGTTCGTTTTGACCCTTGATTGATATTTCAAGACTCTCAAATGTAGTTATTTCAAGACTCCCAAATGTAGTATATAGGTAATCCTCCAGATTTAACATTTCAGAATATTGAATTCTGATGAAAGTTGGTGTGAAACATTACGCCACTTGGTTTGAAAGACTGTGCGAAGAAGTACAAAACTTTTTGATTGATTGGTTTGTTTAATTTTGCCGCTCTGGTTTGAATAGTTTTGAAAAACACTGTAAATGATAATCCTCGGCCACTGACAGTGGTCACCACATCCCCAGTTTTTTCCTCGGCCATTGACGGTGGTCACCATATCCTTACTCAGTTTTTTTATTTTTTTGTTTTTTTATTTTTTTATTTTTTTATTATTTTTTTTTGTTGATTCTAGTATCTGATGACTCAAGAAGCTCCAGTCTCTTCTTCTCATTGTAGAATTGCCAGCTACAGTCAATGCCAATCTGTCAACAAGTACCTAGCATGTACGGAGTCAGAGTACTTGTGGATGTGTTATATGCAGACCAGTGATGCACCGTGTGCAGGTCCCTAGTGGGTGAAAACTCTTCACCAGCCTCGCACCGTCCAATCTACTTTGGTCTTGTAAGGTACAACTTACATGTTCCTGTATATCAATATATATACTAAAACATAGGTTGAAACAATCTCCAGCACAATGCTGCGCACCTGCTTGGTATTCTGTGCTAGTTCGTGAACCCCAAGAATGGAAACCACTTAGAAACCCATGTATTTTCTTTCAAACTCCACTCTGCTCTTCACAATCAAACCTCTTTGTGTAACTTAACAAATTGCGAATATCAACGTTCATCCGGTCTACATTACAGGCGTGAGTCCAGTAAGAATCATGAGACAGTAAGCGAGTTCTGATCCTGCACATAAGACATCACCTAATAGCATTTACCTATGACATCAAATCGACTCCAAAAAAAAAAAACAGAAGAAGAAAACATATGCTTTCAATTCAAACTAGTGTTGAAACTTGTCTGCACATAAAACTGAAGCTATAAATTGTCTGCATAAATCTGAAGCTACAGTGTTTTTCAAAACTATTCAAACCAGAGCGGCAAAATTAAACAAACCAATCAATCAAAAAGTTTTGTACTTCTTCGCACAGTCTTTCAAACCAAATGGCGTAATGTTTCACCCCAACTTTAATTAGAATTCAATATTACGAAATCGTAAATCTGGAGAATTACCTCATATGTACTACATTTGGGAGTCTTGAAATAACTACATTTGGGAGTCTTGCAGTACCAACCAAGGGCCAAAACGGACGGAGCTGAAGTGGAAGGGGTACGATACTTTTTGAATCATTGGTTTGTTTAATTTTGCTAGTGGGGTTTGAATTGTTATGCTGCGCTGGTTTGAATAGTTTTGAAAAACACTGTATAAATTGTCTCCATAAAACATCAGCTGTGAATTGTCTGAACATAAGACTGGACCTGCAATGACTAAACAATGTAAACTTGAAGTTGAACTGTAAAGTAAGGCATACGAATATTAGTATATCATAATGGTATTATTTATTAGGACATTGACATTGACATCTTCATTGACATTGATATCTTCATTGACATTGATATCTTCATTGACATTGACATTGACATTGATACGGTGGAGGTACGGGTGCAAGGCCATGGTTGATGATTCGCAACCGAGGGTACTGCACACTCTCACACTAACAATCACTCGCTACACTTCCCAAGCCATATATACCACCATCCACACCCCACACTCCACATAATTACACTCCACACAGTCCATTACTTACTACTGCATGATACTACTGCATATACTGCATGATACTACTGCATGATACTACTTCGTACTGCACACAATCATCCACACAATCATTCACAGTCCCTCACATTATCTAACTAATTTACTTTATCCATGACTGAGTATGAGGACCTGTCTCCACAAGAGCCACCGTCGCCCAACTCCACCATAAAGCCAGATACACAGACAGCTCTAGACCCCGATACAACCACGGTTCCAAGCGACACTGAGTCCCATGAGAAGGGAGACTCCTTGGTGTTAGGGTCTAATGAAGATGCAGCTCTAGAATCTGAACTAGACGACAGGTCGGAACCAGACGACAGGTTAAAAAAAAACGACTCTGGGCCGGAAATAGACAATTCCAAGTCTAAAAACGGGAAAAAAGAAAGCGACGGCAAAAAAGGAAACGACGACAAAAAAGGAAACGACGACAAAAAAGAAAACGACGACAAAAAAGAAAACGACATAGACTCAGCATCAGATATCGACTCAGATGGGGATTCCGATACAGAAGAGTGCCCCCTTCTAAAGTACTCCCGGATGAACCAACTCCCTCCCAACTTCTTCAAAAAAGACCCCATATCCACAGCCACCGCCTGTGACCAGTACTTCATCTTTGGAACACATTCAGGGGTCATTTTGATTACTCATGCTGACCTCTCCATGGTGCGCACCTTCAAAGCACATAAAGCTTCGGTGCTTTCTCTCCATACGGATGGCTCGTTTTTTGCCAGTGCGTCTATGGATGGAACCGTGGTCATAGGCTCAATCACTGACTCCAGAGATATTGTGATGTTCGACTATAAACGGCCCATCCATGCCGTGGTGCTCGATAAGGCGTACCTGCGCAACCGCGTATTTTACTGTGGTGGAATGGCTGGGACCGTGGTGTGTTCGTCCAAGAACTGGCTCGATAAGAGGGTGGAGACCGTGTTGGACCACGATAATGGGCCTATTATTTCCTTACTGGTCTTAGGCGATGTATTGGTGTGGATGAACGATAAGGGTATAACGTTCTATAATACCTTGACCAGACTGGTGTTGCACGTGATCGCCAAACCGGAAGACTCGTTCCGGAGCGACTTATACTGGCCACGTGTTTCTTTTCCAGAAACAGATCGTCTTTTGATTGCCTGGGGCAACTATATCTGGTCTGTGCGTGTCCACACCAAGGGAAGCCTGGACGAAACCGGTTCTGGCGCAGGTACTTCCATCAAAAGCCGCATACTCCCCAGTGCTGCGTCGCTTTCATTTCGCTCTGCTCCTGATCCGGTGGTTTGTGTGGAACATGTCTACAAAGTGGACTACCTCGTGTCCGGAATAGCCTCTTATAACGATGGCCAATGGGTGGTGTTGGTGTACGTGCCTCCGGAGACGGACGACGGGAAACCCGTGCCGCAGAACCCGGATATCCGCTTTGTCAATGCCTTCGATGGTTCCACTACTTATGAGGAGGAGTTGGAGATGAACGTCACGGAGAACTTGGGCCTCAACGACTATACGTTGCTCCACCACATCGGGTTGTCCTGTATCCGGTACCTTATTATCAGTGCCCGCAGCGGAGTTATTGCCCAACAAGTGCAACTTGATGACCGGCTCCAATGGTACTTGGAAAAAGGGGACTTTGAGACTGCATGGACCATGTCCCAGCATCTAGTGACGCCGCTCAAACGGCTTCTGTATGGTGTGCGTCATCTAGACTCGCTAGTGGAGAAGGACCAATGGCAAGAGGCCTCGTACGTGCTCCGCCGTGTTCTCCATGTGGACACCTCCGACTTCCCCATTGGCGATGCTAGGAGTACCTTCAACACACGAGTTTCTGCTGCTCTGCTGGTAGAGGAAAAAGATGCCTATGTGAAAGAAGTGGGTGCACAGTGGAATACCTGGTGTGACATTTTCATCAAGGCAGGCCATATTGAGGAACTCACCGAGGCTATCCCTACCGATACTCGCTGGAACCTCCGCAAGTCGATCTTCAGTGAAATCGCGTCGTTTTGGCTTTATAAGGACAGCACGCGGTTTTTGAAGGTGATGGGCCAGCTTGACTTGGAGCTCTTTGATGTGAAGGAATTGGCTGGTGTATTGGAGCAATACCTCGAGATGAACGCCGAGGATTCCAAGGTCCGGAGAGCACTCTGTGGAATCTACGAAGAGACGTTTGAACCGGCCAAAGCAGTGGTGCATTTACAAGAGTTGAAAGACCCGAATGTCGTGTTGTTTCTCAGTGAAAACCATATTCTCACATCTTTCGTGGACAAGATTTCTGACTTCATCAAGCTTCGATTCGAGAGCAAATCCGATATCGAGCGGTGGCCCGTGGCCGATATCAAGAAGAAACTTGAGGATGTGATCCATGTGCTCGTGGAGGCCCGGCACGAGATCTTGCCACAACGAATCATTGAGCTCATGGCTAAAAACCAGCTTGAGATCATTAGTTACTTCTACTTGGAGGAGCTTTCGCAGATAGACGATCTCTTGGTCAAGGGCTTTGAGGACGAGATGATCCACCTCTACTCGCAGTTTGACCGGCCCAAGTTGCTTCCTTTCCTCATGAGCAACACATCTTATGACTTGGGCAAGGCGGTGCAGGTGTGTGAAATGAATGCTTTGGTGGATGAACTCGTGTACCTTTTGGGCAAAACCGGGGAGAACAAGAAGGCGTTATCGTTGATCATGGAGGAAATGGAGGACCCCGAGCGGGCCATCAAGTTTGCCAAGCTCCAAAACGACCAGGAAACCTGGGACATGTTATTGGAGTTTTCCGGGGAAAAACCGGCCTTCATCAAGGCCTTGATCGAGTTGGCCGACGAACAGTCCAGCCGCTTCTACAACCCCATCACCATCCTCCAGAAAATGAGTACGCAATTCTACGTGGACGGCTTGAAGGACTCCATCTCCAAGGTCTCTTTTGACAACGACATGAACATCCTCATCTCGCAGCTTATACTCAAGATCGTATATAAGCGACTGGCCGAGATCAGCACCAAGTTCTACCAGGACCGGTTGCGAGGGCTTGAGATTGATGTGGCAGATGCAGGCCTCAAACAACTTCTCCACAAGTTCGAGACGTTTATTGTGGCACTGCAGGCCAACGAGCACTTCAAGGTGTTGCTGGCCAGTGAGTTGTTTGGGGACGAAATGAACGAGGTGGCTTTTTCGACTTTGGAGAAGAAGCTTCTGCACGTGCAGGCCCTCCGGAGCCAATCTTCAAAGAGCTTACAGATAGAGGGGTAGAGTCAAATATAGAGAGGATGAGTAGATTAGACTGTAAATTGACTAAGTGGAAGTGCTGCCCTCGGAATAGAAGCAGGTCACGTGATCATACTCTTAATCCATGTATCTCCTTCGAGACTCCTCCTAAACACTTCAAATGAGTATATATTGATGAATCTTACATTTAAAGTCCGTTAATGGGTAAATTACGCTAAAAGAAGTTTTTTTGGGGAGGATAAAACAACCCTGGTCAAGAGGTCGGAACTGGATATAAGCCCCGGAACTGCACATAAGCCCCGGAACTGACTGCATCATTACTTTCGACTACTAAAGCATGGTAATTCTAAGGTAGTAGTAGTATTGATTATGCAAAAGGATTGATTTTGGAAAACACGCCCGTCGTGGCCCGCGAGAATATACTATTGGCCATATCGTTGGCACGGCCAAACTTATCGCACTTGGTGAAGGCCACGGTATTGGTCAACGACAACGAAATGCTGATAAGAATCAAAATCAAGTAGAGCAACTCAAACTTCAACACAGCCATAAGCCCCAACACCACCCAGGCCACGGGCTGCACATAGAGCAACGTCCAGAACACCTTGGAGTCGATGGGGTTGATGTAGCGGTTTGGGTCAGCCGTTTCAAACACCCACACGTTTTCAAAGTCGGAGTTTTCACCAGCCTTGGTCTCGTTCCACCACCGGAGACCCACAAGCAATCTGCCCGAGATATTCTTGAGGTTCCAGAAGTCGGCCGAGATGAGAAGCACAAGCAAAATGAAGTGGAGAATGAACCGGCTTTCAGCAGTGAATAACCGGAGCACCAAGTCACCAAAGATGTACATAAAGATGGGGGCCAACCGGAAGAAGATGTAGAAGAGGAGAGCTCCGGGGTGGGAAGACTTCTTGAGTCGAGCCAAAGTAGTAGTTATAAATCCCGGTTCAGTACTAGTGTTAGAGTCAGGACTAGTTTCAGTGCCAGAGACCGTTCCAGTGCCAGAGACCGTTCCTGTATTTAATGTCCCAGTACTTCCTGCATTTGTAGACCCATTCGTCCCATTCGTCCCATTTGTGCCCTGTCCTTGTTTCCTTAGGGGCTGGACAGGAACGTCTTGTTCGATTTCCGTGTAGTTCGACATGCTACGTAGTCTGGTGTACTGTGGAGATCAGTGCGCACTATTTGTAGGTGTACGTTATAGTGTGGTGTAGGGTATTATAGAGACAATGAACAGAATATGGGATTTCGTGTTTTTAGTTTTGGGAAAAAGGGTATTGGATTTAGAGTTACATGGAGGTTTATACTTGGAATTTTTTGGGGATTTTAGGGGTTATTGGATTTTTTAGAGGTGTACTGGAGACTGGTGGGTGTAGACAATTTGTAGCTTTGGTGTACTGAGCATATACCATACATAATAGTGTGATAATGTGAAATTTAACATGAAAAAAAAAACAAAAAAAACAAAAAAACGAAAGGGAATGAGTATGATCATGGAATGAATGTGATCCGCTGTTAAAGCTTAATCTTATATTTTATTGCTTTCAGAGTTGTGGTTGTTTTTGGTGTGAGTGGAAAGAAACCGGAATAGAAGAGATCCAGTCACGTGCCATAATCACGTGCTCATCATAATAATGTAGTGTCTAGTGTCTAGTGTTTATACTACGGTAGTGTACTGTACCATACACTACTGTAGTATCTTGATGAGACTATAGGGACAATACTATATAGTATTAATGGTTCACTGGACATTAGCCCGTGGTTACTCTATGGTCCACCTGGTGTCGCAAATATCTTTGCTGATCATGCATTATTAAATCTACAATTTCCTATATTCCAAACACGTGATATGATAATATTGCAATTGAATAAAAGTCGTTTGGACTGTGGAGACACATGCTTTTTCCCTACAGGTATATTTTTTTATTGACCAGATTTGGGGTGTATGCTCATGGGCGTAAAGGTTCAAGCCACTTTAGAGTCCCTTTTGAGTCCCTTACTATCCATACCCTTAACGTTACTGCACCAACGTTACCAGACCATTTCACTCCTAGTAAAATACCTAGATCTGAATATTCTTAATACTTTTTTCGGGGAGGATGAAGACCCATGTCTATTGTCGGAAAAGGCACCCTCGGAATAGAAATAGGTCACGTGACCATCCTCTACATTCCCGTATCTCCTTCCAGAGTCCTCCCAAACACTCCAAATGAATAAATATTCATAAATCACACATTCAAAGTCTATTCACATCTAAGTCATCCCAAAATACGTTTTTGTGGGGAGGATAAAACGACCTAAGTCAATAGGTCGGAACTGGATATAAGCCCCGGAATGCCTCGGAATGCCTCGGAATGCCCCCGATTGGTCGCGGATGGCCCCGGATTGGACCAGAACTAAACCGGACCAGAACTAAACCACTCCAGTTCCACCACCTAAATATAATGTGACCTTTTTTTAATAAAGAAATTTCATTTCATATTAATTTAAGGAACTTTTATACCGGCTTGATTAATGACTCAAGGTATGATAATTTCATTAAAGATGTAAGAAATCATCAGCCCGCAGCTCTACTCCACTCTATTCCACTCTATTCCACTCTATTCCACTCTATTCCACTCTATTCCACTCTATTCCACTAATTTTCTACTACTCTAAGTCTTCTCTAATACTAGTACTTTGAAAACCACTCTCAGTTCCACTTTTAATCGGACCTTTAATTCTACTCTTGGCTACTACTTATTCTACTGCCATAATATTTTATCTATCTTAGTTATGCTCTTTAATACATTTATGCGTAAATGATACTATGTTCGTTGAGGGTTTCTCAAGGAGAAGAACCGGAGCGGCCTATATAACTTTGAGAAATCAAAAACTCTCCATCAGAACAATGGTAGCCATTATTGCACGAAGAATCCACTATGATGGCCATTGCAGAATCCACTATGATGGCCATTGCAGAATCCACTATGATGTCTGCAAATTCCGTATCAAGCCCCATCATAGTACTTCTTACAATGATGGCATGGCCATTGTTACGTTCGGACACAGTACTCTAAACTAAAAACCCTATAATCACTATGAATTACTATAACTACACCCTACATTACTCTTGACCCTGTACTCTTCCCTAGCTACAACTATACTCTGTTATATACCTATACACATGATGTGTATTCTACTCTTCTCCAATGAATATTCTACCACTATAACTACAACTCTAATTTCCACACTTACCACCAGTCTCAAGTAGCTTAAGTACGAAACCAATGAGTAAATTGTTTTTCAAAACTATTCAAACCAGCGCAACAAAAAGTTTCGTACCCCTTCTCACAGTCTTTCAAACCAAATGACGTAATGTTTCACACCAACCTTTATTAGAATTCAATATTTTGAAATGTTAAATCTAGAGAATTGCCTCATATGTATTATACTTGGGAGTCCAATCAAGGGCTAGAACGGACGGAACATTGATTGGGTGCAACCCCCGGAATTGGCTGCCAAAACACCCGTACACCCGGCTACCTCAGCAGAAAAAGGCCCAACGCAAACGACCTTTTTTTCATGGTATTGAAAGAAAAGTGGGTTTGGTGAAATCCTGGAATTCCGGACTTTACAATGCATATTTTTGTAGTTGAAAAGGTTTGGTGGTAGCCTTTTAAAGGTGCCCTGATATTTATGGTCACGTGACCACCGTTGAGTTCCGGTCTCGTGCTTCTTTCCACTAATACCAAAACCAC
>NKZO01001658.1:1070-17618 GCA_002370185.1 Metschnikowia sp. 01-655c1
TAGTAGTAGTAGTAGTAGTGTCAACAAGCACCTAGCATGTGTAGGGCAGAACTTAAATATCCCTGTACGTTAATATATACTAGAACATATGAAAAGTAGTAGTAGTAGTAGTAATAGTAAAGAAGAGGAAAGAAGGTACAGTGATTTTCTAACCAGCAGAGGATTAGTAGACAAGGAAAGAGTTACTGGGCAAAAAGAGAACGGAGAAGACTATGTAAAGAAAATTAGATACTGGGAAGTTTTATTCTGTTTGTAATGAACTGCTTCATTGTAGAACAAGTCCTATAACGGGTAGATCCAAGTAGAATATGAGTATAAATGTAAAGTGAACAGTTGGCGAATGAAGCAATTTGATTAGTACTAGCCAGTAGTCACATCACTGTACGCTGCTCATAAATCTATGAGTCTCTACATCCTGACTGTACATTCTGTCTTAGGTCCGAGAGTAGACAGTGTATATTGGATAGTATTATAGAGTTACATAGAATCATATAGAGTTACATAGAATCATATAGAGTTACATAGAGTATAGTATAGATTTCAGTGGATAGTACAGTGGATAGTAGTAAGAAAAAGTGGATGGTTCAGTGGTAATAAATAGGGAGTGTAGCTAATGTGTAGTGTATAGTGATTACTATGTGATATAACTGGGTACTACTATACATTACTAAAATGTCTTCACAATCATAATAGCCATAAACGTATCACAAGAGTTTCAGGGCTCTTCCGTAACAGCCATTATAGTCATAATAGTCATGTTAATCAGGAGAGTCAAAATAACGTCATAATGACTGTCAAAATGTCGTAATAGTCATAGTCATAATAGTCGTATTGGTGATACTCATACCATCGTAGTATGACAATGGCTTCAGAATTGTTTCATAGGGTACAGTAGTACCGAGTGCCAGTATCTAAAAGTAGTAGTTTAAAATAGTACTTTTACGTAACAGTGTAAAGTAGAGGAGTTATTGTGTCAGAGAGTAGTAGTGTAGTAGTCTAGTAGTGTAGTATTAGTGTAGTAGTGTAGTATTAGTGTAGTAGTGTAGTATTAGTGTAGTAGTGTAGTATTAGTGTAGTAGTGCAGTAGTAGTGCAGTAGTGTAGTAGTGTAGTAGTGTAGTAGTACCAAGTGTAGACTACTTCTACATTGCAGAGTAGTGTATTTAAGATTTATACTAGCACTAGCAGTAAAGACGTAATCCTTTTCGGTACGGTATAAATCCCATACTACAAATCCCATTTCTATAATAGTAAATGCAAATTCTTCTAATACATCTAGACCCTATACGTCTAATTCAATGTCTCCAGGCGTGCTTCTTGAGACTTGGCCGTCATACATATAGACATACGGCATTCATCTCCCATTTTTAACCCCATAAAATATCCCATACAATCTTATACAGCCATCTCAGACTACATACCAACAGACTAATAAGCGACATTCTTATGTCTACTTCTTCCAGGCTGTTTTTTCACTGTTTTTTCACTGTTTTTTCACTGTTTTTTCACTGTTTTTTCACTGTTTTTTCACTGTTTTTCACTGTTTTTTTTCACTGTTTTGACACAGTTACCATGGGTCTTCTTGGCATAATTCGATGCAACTTTTGTCCCGGTCTCTGGGATGTTTCTTGGAGACCTCTCAGAGCCCGGTTTAAACATTAAAGCAAATATTTTGGAGATCCAATGGTCGACCCAGCTGAGTTTACTTTGAAGAAGATGTGGCTTATACCCAAACACTTCATAAACAGTCCGTGGGTTTTATGAAGTGTAAATAGAGTGGGTTTTATGAAATGTAAACAGAGTGGGTTTTATGAAGTGTAAACAGAGTGTTTATTATGAGTAGTTGGTAGCAGTAGTAATAGTTAGTAGTAGTTGGTGGTATCGGTTCCTAAGCCCCGCTTTACTTGTCTTTAACTGATTCAAGAGTGCCATAATTCGACTACTTATACTTATCTTGTCATGAGCTAGAGGAAAGTATAATATAGAGAGTACTGGATATAGGATCTTAACTATTAGCAAATAACAAAGGATAGAACAGAGTATATATACTGTATTAGTTTATAGTACTACTTCAGAATATCACCAGAGGCATTAAGTATCTAGTAGTGGTAGTAGTGGTAGTAGAAGTACTGGTAAATCGAATGGAGAAGGTCTCGGGGTGATTCGTTTTGGCTGTGATATCCGTCCAGCTATTTTGGAGTTTAAGACTAAAACGAAGCTTTTAAATGCTCCTCTACAGTCATGCGGCTTTCTAATTCACCGTCCTCCCAGGTTAGCAGCCATAATAGTGTCCCTGCACATAATAGTGTTCAGTATGGCTACACTATCCACTATCCACTGACCACTTAACCAGATGACCAGTGTCCCAATTGACTGTCCAGATGTTAATATAACTGACCAGACGTTAATATAATGACTTCCCACCATAGCCTCCATAGTCCTATAATAACCTGTTTAGTTTTCAGGCTTGACCAAGATGCACTCCTGGTTCTTTCCCCTGACAAACCCAATGGTGTCCATGACCTTCAGACTCACGATAAGCTCACGGACGGTCCACTTGCCCCGGTTGTATATCTCCGGAACGGCCTTGTTCATGGGGAGAATCAAGCCCTCGTAGATGCTCTGGAACCGGACGATTTCTGCGGCTTCGATCTCGGTTTCGGCGTCCATCCGCTTGAAAGCAGCACTTACCCAATCGGGCAAGAATCGCTCTTCTTCTTCTTCATCCTGGTATTCCTGCACGTTGAAGCACCGGATCAAGTACAAGAGCCATACCTGGTCCATCTGCTCCTGCGCCACGATATCTGCATATGAACTGATGCCCATGGTGACCAATAGCGATTGAGCAAACTTCACGTCTTTTTTATATACGGCTTTGAGCGTGAGGATTTGCTGCTTGTGGTCCAATAGGAGCTCTGCTTCGTGGTGCTTGACCCAAGAAATGGCGGATTGGAGGATCTTGCGCTGGCCACTAAGATATATTTTTAGGCATTCGGCATTAGGTGAAGTTTCGGGAATGGCGGTATTTTTGAGCATGCTCAACTTGGAGTCGAGTGCTTGCCGGAGGTAGTTAAGTCCACTGAGCTGCATGCGTAAACCGAGGGTATCTCCGTCCCATGGGTTCTTGACTAACCATTGGAACACCTGCACAAGGGACTCGGGCACGTGATCCGGCCCTATGAAAAACAACACCCCATCTGTGGTCTCTGTGTTTTTTTCCTGTGTATGAGGCACCACACTGTTGGTGTAGTCTGCCAACGTAGGAAGCTTCACCTTTTCCTGGAGAAACGGCAAGATTTGGGCGGGGATTTTGATCCGGAGTGCCACAGTATCGGCCGAATTATCGGTAAGACAGAACCCATAGGCCAAGAGAAGCTCTTCGTTGCCTTTGCGGCCATAATTGTTGAAGAGCTGGCCCGGTTTGGAGCCCGTGCACGTGATCTCAAACCCTTCTTTCGTCCCGTTCCACGTGACATCCGCCTTAGGGTCATGGTTAAGCATATCTATGAGTGGAAGCAACACCACTACATCCTCCTGGCACGTGTCGATGTGGTGTTCCGAGGGGAGAAGAGCACTGGGAAACGCACGTGACTTGACCACCATCGAGGCCCATAGATATGCGGCAAAAGACGTCCAATTCTCGGGATTTTCGCCAAGTAGATACTTGTGGAGTTGTTCATCATCATAGAACTTCGACTCGTAGTAGAATTTCATGTTGAAATGGTGATCTGCGGGGAGTTCGGTTTCCTTGGGGAGAACCTCCAATACCAGCCACCATTCTGCCACCAACTGTTGGATATTTTCCCGGAGCGAGCTGCCAAGGTTAGTGCCTTGAAGAAGCTTTTTGTCGTCCTGCAGCCAGACGTAGGGGCTGTTGATTTGGGCTGAAGTTGGCAAAGCTTGAATGTAGGGACTGAAAAACGAGCCAGAATTGACTCTTTCACGGGCCAAAAACAATTTAAGGATTCCATTGATATTGTTGGTTTTTTTAATGGTCTCTTCGGTCATTTTGAAGTTTTCAGCAGCATGGGAGAGCCGGATGGTGATTTCCGAGGGCACTTTGATGGAGCTGGGGCCGGAGCCATCTGTGCAGGCGCCGTAATTGTCCTTGCCAAATTCTTGGAAAGAGATATCGGGGGAAACCCGTGCACCATGGCCTATGGCCCATTTCACAAGTGCATCTATCTTGTCCATTGTGGTTCGACAGATGGATGATTAGATGAGCTAGATGCCTCGGAAGTGCCATCAGATCTGTACACTACCGAGGGTTTAGATCCGTACACCACCACCAGCCAAGATCCGTGCACCCTGATCATATAATCCAAACCCGTGCACCAGGACATAGACATCAACAGTGCGTAGTAAATCACCCCACCAGCCATGCTTCGCATTAGACACCAACTCCCCGTGCGTGCCTTGCACGCCTCAGTAAGAGCATGTAACGGTGGCAACACCAGTACATCCCCCAAACAACCCCCTAAACCTTCCAGCTCCTCCAGCTCGTCCACGGCATCATCGGGCGCCACCAATACTACTGACCCCAAAAATGCAGCCACCCCCCAAACCACACCCAAAGAGTCCATTCCCGACCTCAAGTCTATCCCCAAACGTCCCCTAAGCAGAGTCGCCATTGGAGGAACTCAAGCCCCCAAAAAATTTGCCCTGGGGTCCGGCATAGAGTTTGCCTCGTGGAAGGCCGTCATTCTCTTGCTTTTGGCCGGCGGTGGTTTCACATATTGGTTTTCCTTGGAGAAGGAAAAATTGCGGCTCCAAAAAGAGGTGGAGAGCAAGCGGGGAATGGGCAAACCACTTATTGGAGGCAACTTCTCATTGGTGGATCACCATGGGCAGCCGTTTACACAGGAAAACCTTAAGAACGACAACAAGAAGTTTTCCATCGTGTACTTTGGCTTCACGCATTGTCCGGATGTGTGTCCAGACGAATTGGACAAGTTGGGCGAGATGCTTGAGGAACTCAGGGGTAAAGATGGGATCGAGTTGCAGTCGTTGTTCATCACGTGTGACCCAGCACGTGACTCGCCGGAAGTCATTCGCCAGTACCTTGAAGATTTCGACTCGTCGATCATTGGGCTTACGGGGCTGTACGAGGCGGTTAAAAACGCATGCAAGAAGTACCGAGTGTACTTTTCCACTCCTCCGGATGTCAAGCCGGGCCAGGACTATTTGGTGGACCACTCCATCTTCTTCTACCTCATGGATTCTGAGGGTCAGTTTGTGGATGTGATTGGCCGCGAGGTCACTGCACCCGAGGGCGCAGACAAGATCCGGAAACACGTCCGGGCCTTTGTGCCGGAAAAGGAAAGGGAGGCCCGGAAAGAGTCGTGGTTAGGGTTTCTCTATCGTTGATTGGAGTTGCTATATGCAGGCACATCACTGCAGGTAGAATATACATCTACGGGCTTCACCCCAAACACCACCAAGTGGTACCACTCCAAAACACCACCAAGTGGTACCACCCCAAAACACCCTCAATGAAACTGTACTGCAGCCAATACCGTTCCTGTTTACTACTGGAACGGTGATTAGAACTACCAGCGTCACCGTTAGTCTTGTATATAGAAACATTACTGATATAAACCATAAACCACCTGTTGAAAAACGGCGATTGAGAGAGCGCGCTCTGATATGAATGGCTTCAACAATATCAGGCAATCAGTTTTCCGAAACAATCAATTATTGAAGACAATGGATTGAACAATAAAGGAAGAATCCCCAGATATAAAATGGTGCCACCGCCCCATTTTATAATTAGATAATTTCAATCAACATCAACTGCCGGAGACATACCAAGATGCCTCCAAGAACCAGACCCACCAAAAGATCTCGTATTGATAATACTTCAATGGACTCTGACAACTCTTCTTCACCTACTCCTGAAGTGTTTACTTCAGGAGAAGTGTTTACATATCTTGATGAGAATATGAGGTCAATGTCCTATAGTATGAAACATCCTCTGGATGTTACACCCTGGTAAATTACCGGACCTCCTGGTGCTGCGACCGTCCTTGCGGATCTAGCGTTATATGATCTACACCACCTGTACCTGCACACAAGCATGCGCTTACACGGCGTCCATGTGAGACATTTGTTTGGAATTGTTGTATTCACTCCCCTAATCTGGAATAGTTATCACGTTAAGTTTCAACAAGCGTCTTAACCTTTGGAACTTCAGTAATCATCTCTATTACTTGTATTCTTATCAATATAAATATTAAGCTAGGAGATTCTTGACTTGTTATCACAATTGATACCGTTCAAGTCTGAGCGCGATCCTCTCTATATATAGTCAGTCCTGGGGACTCCTGCCTTATTCCACTCGGCCCATTGTCTTCTCCAGAACAATAGCCAATATTGGACAAGTGTTAGACAACGTGACCTCTCTCGAGGACAATACCTATTATTGTTTCATCTGTATGCAGTCAGGGGGTACATGCAGTACCCGCAGGTGTACGTGCTCCTCAAATTCAACAACATTAACCATGCGCTTTCCAGGCCTCAACCTGAGTGATTTCCACCCCAAGCACTCCCGTAGCCCCAGTAAAAAAAAAAAAAATTTCTTTCCTATATATTTTTCTTTCCTATATATTCTCCACTTCCTCTTTTTCTAATAGTGTTTTTTAATAGTGTTTTTTTTTCTCCTTATGACTACTGTGAAGAAGACTGTGGCTAGGCTCTGGGCATATACTCATACCATAGGCATTGAAGCCCGTGGAATCGAACGGGTGCCTCCCCAAGAACGCCAAAGTAACAATACATGGGCCCAATTTGGAAAAGTGTTGGGTTTGTGGTTTGCAGGATGTGGAGGCCTCACCACCATGTCTTCCTTCTTCCTCCCAACTCTAGTGTACTACTTGAACGTCAAACAACTGATGGTGGCCGGACTCGTGGGGATGAACTTGGGGTGCTTGGTGCCTGCATACTGCGCCACCATGGGCCCTGTTTCCGGGTGCCGGCAATTGGTCACGGCCCGTTTTTTATTTGGTGTATGGGGCATTAAGGTGATTGCACTTATATGTATTGTGGGAGGAATTGGGTGGTCGGTGGTGAATTGTGTTTTGGGCGGGGAGGTTTTACTGGCGGTAGGCCAAGTGCCATTGTATGCAGGCATCCTAATAATTTTCTTTGGCAGTTTTGTGGTGGGGATATTTGGCATCCATTGGCTTCTACGCTTTGAAAGTATCATTGCAGTTCCTACCAATGTGGCGATTTTGCTCTTTTACGTGGTTACCTGCAGGAACCTCCAGTATCTTCCAGAGACCAACCAAAAAATCGAGGCGTTGGAATTGTCGCAGAAAAGCCAGGCCGGGCTCATGTTGTCGTTTTTCACCGTTGCCTATTCAGTCACAGCGACGTGGGGCTCGTGTGCATCGGATTACTACATTACATTTCCAGAGAACACACCCGTGCACCAGGTGTTTTTAGTGACGTTTCTAGGAATCGCCGTTCCGTCCAATTTTGCAGCGGTGGTGGGCATTTTAGCGGGGGCCATAGCGTATTCGTACCAACCATGGAATCAGGCATATAGTGCGCAGGGCATGGGGGGAATCATAGTGGCAGCATTCGAGCCGTGGGGCCGGTTTGGCCAATTTGTGGTGGTGGTCATGTACCTTTCGCTTATATGCAACACCATCATGAATACGTACTCCAGCGGACTCCAGTTGCAGCTCATCGATGGACGTATGGCGTTGGTGAGCCGGTGGGTGTGGGCAGGGCTCATATGCATAGTGTATTTGGTGCTTTCGATAATTGGGCGCACGCACTTATCGGGGATTTTGGGCAATGTGCTTCCGATGCTTGGCTACTGGATTTCGTTATATGTGACGTTGCTTTTGGAGGAGAATTTGGTGTTTCGGAGTAAGGCCATGAGGCAGTGGTTCGGGAAATTTGCACCCAAGAGTGCGACTGGCACCGCAGGAACTGACCCCAAAACAAACACCAAAGGCATCAAAACAGACACCGAAGGCATCAAAACAGACACCAAAGGCATCAAAAAAGACACCAAAGGCATCAAAACAGACGCGCCAAAAAAGGGTAAAAATGGGGAGCCCAGTTCAAGTCCAACCTCCGATTTAAGAACCTCCGATTTAAGAACCTCCGATTTAAGAACCTCCGATTTAAGAACCTCCGATTTAAGAACCTCCGATTTAAGTCCAAACTTAAATTTGAATTCCAACTTTGATTCAGACGTGAACTTGGATTTGTCCAAAGAAAAAGCCCTGGGATTGGCTCAAACGTCGATTGAAGAAAGGTCTCAATCCATTTTGGGTGAATCTGAGGGTGTCCAAGTTCAGAGAGATGGTGAATTTGGTAAAATTGAGGGGGACGGTGCAATTCAGAGAGATGGTGAATTTGGTAAAATTGAGGGTGAATTTGGGGGTGTTGAAATTAAGAGTGTTGAAATTAAGAGTTTTGAAATTAAGAGTGTTGAATTTGAGGGCGGTGAATTTGAGGGTGAGGATGCATTTGACAATCAATTTGGTGAGGGTGCGAATTCAAATACTCCTTACCAATGGAGGGACTGGAATCGGCAGGAAAAACTCACGGCGGGGTGGGCGAGCGCGGCGGCGTTTTTGGTGGGCGTGGCGGGCGCGGTGCTCGGCATGAACCAGGTATACTTTGTGGGGCCATTGGCGCACCGCATCGGGGCCTACGGCGGTGACATTGGCATGTGGTTGTGTATGGGTTTCTGTGCCGTGACCTACCCGGTGTTCAGGGCCATCGAGCTCAGGTACTTAGGGAAGTAGCTGTAAAGAGATAATGTACATAGTGTGTAATAGACAGTATAGTATGGATAGAGTATAGAGATTATAGAGAGTATAGATAGTATAGATAGTATAGATAGTATAGATGGTATAGAGAGTATAGTATGGATAGTCTAGAGAGCATAGAGAGCATAGAGAGTATAGAGATTATAGATGGTATAGTATGGATAGAGTATAGATAGTGTAGATAGTGTAGATAGTGTAGATAGTATGGAATAGAGAGTATAGATAGTGTAGATAGTATAGATAGTATAGATAGTATAGATAGTATAGAGTATAGAGTATAGATAGTATAGAAAGTATAGGCTACAACGTAGAGATAGTATACATAGGGTAGAGAGTATAGTATGGACAACAGGCAAGTTCAGTATAGACTACACAGTATATGTTAGATTCTTGTTATAACGTTTAGTACTAAGTTATCTGTATTCGTTGTTGATTCCTCAAAAGGAGGAATCTGAGCTACTTATATAACTATTCAAAGAAAGGCTGAGTAGAATGCTGAGTAGAAGGCTGAGTAGAAGGCTGAGAGGTTTCATAATATCTCCATACGTAGAGATCTACCTATGGTGGGTCTGACAGTATAGACTACATACTATGGACCACATATTGGAAACTATACACAGTATAGACTAGATAGTCGAGATAGTATGGTATAGACAGTATAGACTAGATAGTCTGGATAGTATGGTATAGACTACATTTATGGTCCAGGCTACTTGAGCAAAGATAATAGACACTATACATAGTACAGTCTTTTTCAAAACTATTCAAACCACACTAGCAAAATTAAACAAACCAATAATTCAAAAAGTTTCGTACCCGTTCCACTTCAGTTCCGTCCGTTTTGACCCTTGATTGAAACTGCAGACTCCCAAATGTAGTACATACGAGGCAATCCTCCAGATTTAACATTTCAGAATATTGAATTCTAATGAAAGTTGGTGTGAAACATTAAGCCATTTGCTTTGAAAGACTGCGAAGGATACTGTTTTCTGACATACTTATATGATGTATGATTATGAGTACAGTGTTTTTCAAAACTATTCAAACCAGGGCGGCGAAATTTTTGGAACCAAGAAGACAGAATGGTTCAAACCACACTAGCAAAATTAGACAAACCAATAATTCAAAAAGTTTTGTACCCCTTCCAGTTCAGTTCCGTCCGTTCTACCCCTTCAGTGGTACTGCAAGACTCCCAAAAGTAGTACATATGAGGCACTCCTCCAGAATTAACAGTTTCAGAATATTGAATTTTAATGAAAGTTGGTGTTAAACATTACGCCATTTGGTTTGAAAGACGGTAAGAAGAGGTACCAAACTTTTTGAATTATTGGTTTGTTTAATTGTGCTAGTGTGGTTTGAATCGTTTTGCTGTGCTCGTTTGAATAGTTTTGAAAAACACTGTACTGTTATGGTATGATTGACCGGAATTGAGGACCGCGGCCGGAAATGCCCAGCTACAGGACCTGCAAAAACCAACCACGAAAATCTTTTCAACTAACAAAATATGTATTGTAAAGTCCGGAATTCCAGGATTCCATCAAACTCACTCTTCTTTTCGTACCATGAAAAAATGGTCGTTTGCGTTGGGCCTTTTTCTGCTGAGGTAGCCGGGTGTACGGGTGTTTTGGGCGAGCCAATTCCGGGGCTTACACCCAATCAATGTTCCATCCGTTCTAGGCCTTGATTGGACTCCCAAATATAATACATACGAGGCACTCGTCCAGAATTAACAGTTACAGAATATTGAATTTTAATGAAAGTTGGTGTTAAACATTACGCCATTTGCTTTGAAAGACTGTGCGAAGGAGTACGAAACATTTTATCGCCCTGGTTCGAATAGTTTTGAAAAACACTGTATAGACAGTATACATAGTATAGACAGTATACATAGTATAGACAGTATACATAGTATAGACAGTATACATATATAACAGAGTATATGTTCTGTTCTTTAATACATTTATGCCTTACTAATACTTTGCTCGTTGATGGTTCCTCAAGAGAGGATCCGAAGTTGCTTATATAACTTTGAGAGAAACGTGTAACCCGGAAAACTCTCCACTAGAACAATGGTAACCATCATTGCACGAAGTGCTATGATGGCCATTGCGGAATCCACTATGATAGCTGCAAATTCCATATCACAGCTATCACAGCCATCATAGTACTTTGTACAATGATGGCATGGCATTGTTACGATCTGACAGAGTAGGCTTCATGAATCCTCTATAGGCAGGGCCCTGCCTATCGTGGATCTAAAACCTACCTAATTAGAACGTAAAACAGATAACTAATAGAGCATAAAACAGGCACAATTAGAAAATAAAGAGCGCCCCCACAATAGAGCTTTGAGAGATCGTACCACATAAATATTTTAAGCAGAACAGGTTCCAAAATCTGATGGACCTGTAAAGCTTAGAGTAGCTAAACTTCCCATCCCCCATTCAACTGCTCTGGGTAGATTGAAATGACTTAACTCAATAATTACAACCTTATGAGCTTTTGGTTTACCTATACTAGCCTCAGACCTGGAAGAATACAAGTCATCAATTGTCTAACCATTGTTTAAAGATACTTTCTTCTTAGCATCATCAAATTCTAATACATCTTTCCATGGTATATTTTTTTAACTACACAACCTGGTTTAGCAGCTGTTTGTTGTTAATTGCTTTGTTAGTAGAATCCACCCACACCAAATACTCAATTGTAGTGCTCGCTAAATACTCAATTGTAGTGCTCATTATGTAAGAACTTAACAGTCCGCGCCGTTAGTCTTATATGTTGAACGTATTCCCTACGCTCTATAGTTTATCATGGTTTGTATTGAACCTAGAATAGTCGAGGAACTCCCTGTTGTTAGGAGGGAGGAAAACCTCGCTGGTTATATACACTGGTTATATGCAACCCTGCATATAGCTGAAACACAAGCACATGACATGCCAGTGTTACCCGACCGGGATACCTTGCATCTCAGTATCCTTGAAAGAATTTCCTAACATACTCCTCTGTTAAGACCAGCTCGTCCCGAGCGGTCCATTTATGTAGCAACCCGCACTATCGCTATGTAGGGACCCACAGCCCTGACCACGTATTCTTATCCAGCCGGTGGAGTAGCTGAGCGCTTTGTTGATAAGCAGGTGGCGTCTGCTTTGTGCTTTTTTGCTAAGCAGGTGGCGTCTGCTTTGTGCTTTGTTGATAAGCAGGTGGCGTCTGCTTTGTGCTTTTTTGCTAAGCAGGTGGCGTCTGCTTTGTGCTTTGTTGATAAGCAGGTGGCGTCTGCTTGGTGCTTTGATGTATAGCAGGGGGCATCTGCTAGTGGGAAGGTCAGAGGGATGAAACCGAACGTTCTTGGTGGCGGGAGGGAGAACGCACGAGCTATCAGGCGCCATGAACGGATCGAAGTTTGCTGCGCTACCAAATATAAAAACTTAACAGTCCGCGCCCTGTTAGTCTTATATGTCGAACGTAATCCTTACGTCCTATAGTTTATCATGGTATGTATTGAACCTAGAATAGTCGAGGAACTCCCTCATTTATCCAAGGGAGGAAAACCTCACTGTTATATACACTGGTTGTATGCACCCCTGCATATAGCTGAAACACAAGCATATCACATGTCAGTGTTACCCGACTGGGATACCTTGCATCTCAGTATCTTTGTGAAATCGTTTCCTAACACATTATTAATAAGCTCCCGGTGGCCTAGCTGGTTAAGGCGCAAGACTGTAATGAATGGAATCTTGAGATCGGACGTTCGACTCGTCCCTGGGAGAACTTTTTGCTATTTATTCTGCTGCCTTGACCTTACTGGGAACTATAGGATTGAATGTTCTGCAACAGACTGCACAAAAGGATAGTACTGCACATAAGGGAACAATTGACACCACCTCTTGCGTGTTGAACTTGCAGGACATCTGTACTTGTTTGATCACGTGCCCACGGCACGTAATTAAGTGTGGCAAGTTCATGGTCGTACAGTAGGGTGGGAAAGGATTAGAATTAACACTTACTGCATGTGCAGATGGGCACATTTCCAACATTGATCGGTACGGCGTCTACGACGGCCTACGACAGGAGTGGAGGAACCCTGTATTTTGGTCGGCATAGCGACCAAGATCCTGGATACATAAGAACGGCGAAGTTGTGTAGGATTCTTGATAAAGAGGGCAATCCTGAGAACCCTAGTTTAGTTATCATAAGGAATATAATATGAGTACAATACCCTTTAATCCTTACTTAAAGAAGTTGTTGGACAAAGGCCACACACGCATTCCTGTATATGACACAATAAAGGAAAGTACTCAAGAAAGTGCTCAAGAAACAGCTCTTGCTATTTCTCTGATACCGTAGTCACTCACGTGACTTTGGTCATGTGAAAGCTCACCTCAATATAAAAGGACAAGTTTCCGCTATTTAATAAGAGTAACCGAAATATATATCAACTGAGGGAGAACATACCAAGATGTCTCCCACACCAGACCCACCAATATTAATTAGTGTAGTGGTACTGATGTTCACCAATGACTTGGACTGATTCTCAACAGTTTGGAGATTACTTAACTCCTCATGTACCCTTGCCTCCGGTACATCAGGTGGACCTTTCAATAGCCATGGAGTACAGTTCAGAGTAACATACTTTTTAGACATAAAGTTCATAGTCTCATGAAGATATGTGAATACTTGAGGAGTTACACTAGAGCTGTTTCTGGTAGTCTGGCTGTGGGTGTTTCGGCTGTTCTGCCCATAATGAGCATTCACTGGTCGGCTGTTTTGCCCATAGTGAGCATTCACTGGTCAGCTGACGCTGATCCATGAAAATCCTCTATTGTTGCTATTTGGCTCTCGACCGCGCATATCTGACTGCCAATAAGCTTAACTGGCCATTTATGTACACTTGTATACACTTTATTAATTTCACCCACCTTCGTCCATGTTTATTTATGGCAACGTCCAAGTGGTAACCAGCTTAAATTTCGTTAAGTCAATTTCATTAATTCAATTTCATTAAGTCAATTTCATTAAGTCAATTTCATTAAGTATTTTATTAGGTATTTTTAAGTAAATTTTTTTCAATTTCATGAAGTATTTTAAATAGTATTTTTAAGTAAATACGTAATGTAAATTTCATGTCAATTTAACTTGGTCTAAATCTAAACATTCCGAATTCACAGTTTATGGCCAAATGCTC
This sequence comes from Metschnikowia sp. 01-655c1, assembly GCA_002370185.1. Classification (NCBI taxonomy): domain Eukaryota; kingdom Fungi; phylum Ascomycota; class Pichiomycetes; order Serinales; family Metschnikowiaceae; genus Metschnikowia; species Metschnikowia sp. 01-655c1. The sequence goes on from NKZO01001658.1 coordinate 15,047, forward strand.
ACCTACACATACAAAGCTCTAGCCAATAGAATCAAGCCACTTCCGTCACCTAACAAAAATATCTTTTCTTTCTTGCAATAGAATGATTTTAGAATGATTTTAGAATGATTTTAGAATACCTACATATCAATAATTATCCTTGTAATAATTTGTTCTATTATCTACAGTCTTATTGTATGCTGCTAGTGTACAGTGTTTTTCAAAACTATTCAAAGCATCGCGCAAAACTATTCAAACCACGATAGCAGAATTAAACAAGCCATTAATTCAAAAAGTTTGGTACCTCTTCGCCCAGTCTTTCAAACCAAATATCGTAATGGTTTCACGCCACCTTTTATTAGACTTCAATATTCTGAAATCTTAAATCTGGAGAATTGCCTCATGTACTATATTTGGGAGTCCAATCAAGGGTCAAAACGGACGAAACATTGATTGGGTGCAACCCCCGGAACTGGCTCGCCCAAAACACCCGTACACCCGGATACCTCAGCAGAAAAAGGCCCAACGCAAACGACCATTTTTTCATGGGATTTTGATGAAACTTGGTTTGTTGGAATACTGGAATTCCGGACTTCACCGTGGATATTTTCGAGGTGACATATTTCGCGTGGTGCACTTTTGGAGGTCCTGTAGTAGGTCAATTCCGGTCAAGTTATCGCAGACCATATCGGGATCAGGGCTCATAATCACACAACATATTAGTACAGTGTTTTCAAAACTATTTAAACCAGCCCGGCAAAACAATTCAAACGACTCTAACAAAATTAAACAAACCAATAATTCAAAAAGTTTGGTACCTCTTTGTACAGTCTTTCAAACCAAATGGCGTAATGTTTCACACCAACTTTCATTAGGATTCAATATTCTGAAATGTTAAACCTGGACGATTGCCTCATGTACTACATGTATATAATATATGATATAGATATATACTTAATACTATATGATAAAAATATCAGGATAAATATAGGGGTATATTAACCAAAAATCTTATTCCGCCTTCGGCGGGCATATATGTGGGAGTGTGCAGTTTCAATCAAGGGCTACCCCAAAATTGGCTGCCAAAAACACCCGTACACCAGACAACCTCAGCAGAAAAAGGCCCAACGCAAACGACTGTTTCTTCATGGTACGGAAAGAAGAGTAGGTTTTGTGGAATTCTGGAATTCCGGACTTTACAATCCATATTTTTGTAGCTGAAAAGGTTTGGTGGTGGCCTTTTAAAGGAGCCCTGATCTTAATGGTCACGTGACCACAGTTGAGTTCCGGTCTCGTGCTTCTTTCCACTACACCATAAATTGTCAAATATTCAAGGAGAATTTTAATCTGGTAAAACCCGGATGCTCTAAAACAGAATAGGTGAAAATCCATTGCTTAAAAGATACACTACTAGATGGGACCGAGTCTACAGTGACCCTTCGTTCAATTGCGCTAGTGTGATTCTAAACATTTGCCTCGCTGGTTTGAATAGTTTTGAGAAAACACTCTATGTACCACATTTGGTAGTCTGCAGTACCAATCAAGGGTCAAAACGGACGGAACTGAAGTGTGGGTGAGGCGAATGGGCGTCAGACGAGACAGAGAGACAACACAGCGAGCTCAGACGATTTCTGCCTGTTTGGCTGTTCTGGGGGTCAGAATAGAAGACATCTGAAAGTCTTCCCAGATAATATTCTGATTCATTAATTAACACTAGGATTGGGGCAAGAGTTCCAACTAATATAGTTCAGGAACTCTGCTAAACTTTTAGTAGTACACTGAAGCCAAATGTTCTCCAAAATCCATCATGCTGGAGTTGAACCTTTATCAAGAATCACCAAGGTAAGGTACAGCACACTCTCTACTTTCTAAAGAGAGCATGCCTTTCATTTCTGGAATGATCAGTCATTGCTCATTCTCAACAGTTTGGGGTAGTACTACACTGTAAACTGTAGACTGTAAACTGTAGACTGTAAACTGTAAACTATAGACTGTAAACTGTAGACTGTAGAATGAGGTAAAAGGACTTCTGGGGAGTATACATTTGAAGTTAGAGTATGAAATAGAAGATTCGGATTCCGAGGTTCCGGTTTTCGCAAGGACGGGAAGTACTCCAGACTATGAGAAGTCCAGCCTCAAGCCGTACGTGGACTACTTTTCCAATTATGTTAAGAATTTGCTAAAGAAGGAGCTCAAGGACTCTGGAAAGAGAAAGCAGGATAACTTGGAATTTTAATAGATAAAAAACTATTCATTTTCATTGTCCATGTGTAGTGTTTTGTTGATGCACTCACAAAACCTTACCGACCAGGTCAGTAGGCCCATCTGGTGTAGGGTTGAGTTCCTCAATGTTCCCACTGTGGTTTTTGATGACAATGGTGTGTTCCGTTGGCACCTCGTTCGAGTCGGTGGCCTCATGATGGTTCTGTAATCAATACACAGTCTAGACTTTTCGATACATCTAAGGATATAAACTACTACTAGAGTGTAGTGTAGTGTAGAGTGTAGTGTAGTGTAGTGTAGAGTGTAGTGTAGTGTAGAGTGTAGTGTAGTGTAGAGTGTAGTGTAGTGTAGAGTGTAGTGTAGTGTAGAG
>NKZO01001659.1:0-67988 GCA_002370185.1 Metschnikowia sp. 01-655c1
ATCTTCAATGCCCCTGTTAAAGTCATAATCAAGGTCAGTATTATCGCCATAGAAGTATTCAATGTCAAATTCAGTTTCAAAGTAATTGTCACAGTCGAAAAAAAACTCAGAGTCATAGTTCCAGTCCCTTAGCTTTCTCTTTGGAGGCCAATCATCAACACGTTTCGCGCTGTTCAGAGTTTGATTTAGCTGCCATTGCCATATTTTGGGAGCCTGGCTAACTTTTTTGTCAGGAGGCTTAACACGGTCAGGCTTTCTCGGCAGGATGTTCAAAGCTTTAGAGCTAGGGCTTTCTTTGTGAAAACTCTTCTTTTTCTTGCTCTTCAGAGTAGTGCCAGGGCCTTCTTTGTCAAAACTCTTCTTTTTCTTGCTCTTCAAACTAGGGCCAAGAACCTTCTCCTTCATTTCTTTGGGAGTCAATGGCTTCAAATTAAGGACTTGGGCGCAAAGCTGAATGACTAACGCATATCTCCTGAGCTGCTTGTGCAGTTGTAATTGGCCCTCTTTTTTGGACTTGTGGAGATTGAAGTATTCATCCAGTAGACAATCAAACTCATAAGTGAAGTTGATCCAGGCTCCTGTCAGAAAGTTTTTCTCAACCATAATCCATAGTATTCCCTCTAATTTGTAGCTTGCTGTCCGATTAATTCTGCAGACAGAAGCATTAGCAGAGACGCACCTTATGTTGATCCGAGGAGGCATTTGCTGAGGAACAATCTCTTCAACTTTTTCTGGCTGGACTTTCCTGCCAGCGAAAAGGACTAATGCCTTAGAGGTAACTTCTTCTGGAGTAGACACTTCAGGAACAATTTGCTCAATCTCAACTATGGTATTTTTTCCATGCGAGACTGGGATAGGAGTCTGGGACTTGACTGGGACTTTGACTTTGACTTTGACTTTGACTTCTTTGTCTTCTTTGACTTCTTTGACTTCTTTGACTTCTTCGATTTCTTTGACTTCTTCGATTTCTTTGACTTCTTCGGCTTCTTCGACTTCAACTTCTTCAATTTTAGCTTGAGTTTTAGCTTCAAATTTGACTTCTGCTTCAAGCTCAGTCTCAGTTTCTGCTTCTGCTTCTGCTGCTTCAGCTTCAATCTCAACTTCAGCTTTAGCTTCAGTGTCTTCCATTTTGACTTCAGAAAGTCTCAATTCCAGAGATCTGACTCTTTTTTTTGGAAGACGATCTGGAGTTTTTTCCGCCTCCCTCTTTCTTCGGGTAGGAACGTAAACATCCAAAGGCCACGCATTAGGAAATTTATAGTGTGGTACACCGTTAACAGTATAAACTGTGATTCCACTGGCCACTTTAGGCTCGGGTTTGGCTTGTTCTTCAGCCACCAAAGTTCTGGATTCGTCAAAGTGCGAACAAAGCTGATTGGCTTTGATTCCAGAAGGCTTCTCACCAAGCCTAATTTTCTCAGCTTTTTCGTTTTCTTGAGGTAAAAAAGCCAGCTTGAGAGTGTTGATGGGCACGCCAAGCAAGTCAGTTTCATCCAAATTGACTAAATCGAAATTCACTGTTTTGGAACCGACTCTCAATGCGTAAATTCTGCAAAAAGTGCGACTCGCGGAAAAACGGTGCACTTTGCGGACTTTCAATGGGCATTCCAGAGTGTCGCAAATAGAAACTTTTTGAACATAGCATTCACTATGCTTTTTTAAGAATCGAATTTTGTCAAGCATCTTGCTCCATTTCTTAGTAGCCTTGAAATGGATCGCGTGCTTGTTTTGTTGCTTCTTGAGATTTTTGGGCATTGCAACCGCGGGCGCGTTTTCGCACCCAATCTCAGGTGAAGCTGGCATTTCCTTCTTGAATAAGGCAAGGCCTTTTGGCAGCAATAAACCCCGGAGTTTTTGGATAGAGGAAGCTTTTGGCTTTGCTATCGTCAAAGAAGTTTGATTTTCCTGGCTCAGAGTCATATCTTGTCCAGGTCCAGACTTTCGGGTTTCGACAACTGTAGTTGCACCAGTATCCAAACTGTCCAGGACTTGCTTGTCAGATAGAATCCCTGGGTTAAGATTGTTTTGGGCACAATACCTAGCATAACGCTCTGGACAATACTTGGCATAATCTGGGTGAGGAAGCTCAGCTTGTTTAGGATGATTGTCTGTTGCATAGGCTTCAAAATAGCCCTTAAAGGTCACTTCCACATGATCCAGCTTCAAGCCCGTCGAGGGTCTTAAAGTGGGTGGGTTTGGCCCCATGGTAAATGGAAGGAAATTAATCCAGATACTCAATTAAGTATTCAAATGATTGGTTGAGTTGACTGAGTAATTAATTGATAGGATTAATAGGTTTAATAATTGATTAAATTGAATGATTTCAATGATATTTTCCGGACGGTTTTTGATGATATTCAATACCAAGAAAGTTTTGTTGATATTGGAGAAGGAATAAAAAGTAGTAGTAGAAGTAGTTTGGTTTACATACATCTGTGAGCAGAAGTACAGAACCCAGCACCGGTCGCAGTTTACGATCCACGTGCTTCGCTAAACTGAGCAGCACTTTACCAAGAAAATCAAGCATACCGATATTATTGTTTGGTAAAGCGGTTCCCTTAATACTAAAGGCTGTATTTACTTTTACTCTTAAACAATATATAAAAGGGTATGTTCTCTGTACTTCATACTTACCTCATTTTCAGCACGTATATGAGGATATCCGAGTCGACAAATCTCCATGCTTCCATATAAAATATTACTATTTTCTTAGACTTCGAGAGCAAACAGAGAACAGGCTCGGAAAATTGGATCCTAGATTCAAACGAAAACTGATGGACCTTTCATTGGGCCCTAGACCAACGGTGCACTTTGCGCGCACTAAGTATAAAGTAAGCAATACTTTTTCGGCCGCGAGATTGTGTGCTATTTTCGAAAAATGACCAATTAGTCCCTCTCGAACGCTAGTACACCTATAAATGCCCATTTTTTGTGAATTTTCTCAATGAAATAAATAATCTCTTTATAAACTTGGGGTCATCTTGGTTAGACATTAAGTACATTCGATGCAGTGTAAGGCTATGTGATGAAATGCTGCGAAATGGTGGTCGCATTAAGTGATTTGTGATCTCTGGGCATGGTTGAGGGAAGCAAAGCCAATCTCTGTATTGATATGTGAAAATTAAAAAAAAAAAAAGAAAAAAACCATTGTCAAATATTTCTTTGTCAAGACCTATTTTTTCATATATTATAGCTCAAAGTTTTCTACTTTCGCTCTATTCGTTTGTTATCAAGGTCACGTGCTTCAGTACTAGTGTATTCGATATTTGGTGCGGCCAGTGTACATTTATGGAGATACATTATTTGACATCCCGTAAACATATTCTGCAATGTGTCTATGTATTACTTCTGATTATTAAATTTACCAATTGCCTATGCTTATAGTAAATGTTTGTTATATCTACTTACACTACTAATATTTTTGTAATCTAGGCACATGCATATATTGAAGTCATTGAGTATATTATTGTCAGATAGGTCATATTAGTTTTGGAGATTGGGTCTTGAAGATTGGGTCTTGGAGATTGGGTCTTGGAGATTGGGTCTTGGAGTGGTGTCAGTTTGAATGTAGTCGTAATCAACCATCTCCAGATACTTCAGATCCTCTTCGAATAGCATGTAGTTGGAGGATCGCTCAATGTGTCTGTGTCATCCTACTTATTATATTTCACCCACTGAAATTATTGCCACCTTATGTAATAATAGCGCAAGTTAATACTTTGATGGAGCTATACATTGGAGTTGGTGATTTTATTTAACTCTCATAAATGTGGTTACCAGATATAAGTCTGTTGTCCAAGCTGGCAATCATCAAGCGTTATTTGCAACTTACTTTTCTTTGATCTCAGCTGTTAATTCCTAATCTAGCTAATGTCAAAAATGTCTTTTCATCCCTTCAGGTCAAACCTCAGAGAGAAGTCGTCTGCAAATCCAAGTCCAAAATTAATAAATACTCGTTTCATCCCCAAGTTTCACAGAGCTCGTTACTAATACTCCACAATCCCACCTTTAAGGGTTCATTTCTCATATTCACAACCTCTTTGAAAGCAATAAGTATAATACTCCAAGCATCTATCGATTTTGGTCTCAAATCTACTCCCCACTCCTTTCTGACCTGCACCAATAATCTTCTTAAACTGTCTAAAGAATTCTGTGACTTGAGCTTCTAAGCGTCCACAAAACGTTAGTGTTTGCTGAGTCCCATTTTTTCCATTCTTGTTAGTATTTTTTACTAGTACGTATCTCTTCATCATGCTCTGGGGTTTTCCTTTCTTGGTTGCCTTTTTCAAAGATCTTTTCTTTTCGTGCTCTAGATGTGGATCCACCGTATCTCGGTCAGTCACAGAGGAAGGGCACTCTCATGATCATAGAGCACAATGTTTGAGCATTAATTGATGTTGTCAACGTACCATATAGTTAATTTGGTCCTCTAGGGGCACCTCCATTGAAGATAAAAGGAGGTTCACATTTATCTGGAGGTTTGAATCTTTCGATTCTTTGGGTAGGTATTGAGGATCCGAGAAGAAGAAGTGGTTATAGAAAAAGCGAAATCTGTGGGAACCGCCTGGTTTAAATAGTTCGCATTGCCACAATGGCTGCGAAAATTTGGTATGCTCAGATTTTTGGTATGAAGAGCGCAATAGTGCGATTTCGGTCCGCTTGCTGTAAGCCGGATAATCGATCTAGAGAGCTCTTGCCTTTTGATGTGCCGTCAGAAGTTGTAATGATATGAATTTTCAGTCTTTGCTGAGACCTCACAAGTTTTACGGATCTAGTATGAATGTTTGTGGATAGTCTGAATAGCCATTGGGCTTTGTGAAATTATGATCTTCAACTGTGGACCCTGTGAACAAGAAACGAAGAAAGGAAACGGAGATTAATATGGTAAAGATTATGGTATACAGCTGTAGCCTTGAACTAAAGATAAGCATTTTTTCCAAATTGAAATAGATTTTATATTGAGATCATTTCTTTTAATTTGTGTCGCGCCTGTATATAGTCACCACTTTTGTTGAAGAGAACAGATTACACCGACACTAGCACCCCATAATTTTTTTCGTGAAATTTAGAAGACCCCTTAGGGAGCTTCAATACTTTTATAGGACCATTTGACTCGACTTCAATATCATTATCTACAAATCATAATGTTTTATCTATTAACCTTTAAAAGCTACCAGCCAGACTTTTATAAAAATGAGCCACTTCAGTAGGGTTTTAATAATCCATCTCAGTAGCCCCAGACTTTCTTCTGAACAATGTAACTCGCATGGACTGACGAAGTACGAGATGTATTAAACCTAACATGTAGCTAGCATGTTTAAAAATAAATACACATTCTTATATTATACTAGTTTGTGCCATTTAACAATACTACTTATTCAAAAAAGCAGTGAAGCTTTTTTACCTACTAAACTTTGTTTTCAAATTCTGGCACATCCAATATCTAATCATGTCTTCAGAAAACCATGATGCTAGATCAAGTCTCTGTAAAAGAGAGCATCACCACAAAAAAATGGTTCAACCCAAATAATTTGTGAAATTCTGATTTCAAAAATTTTCTATGTATAAATATATAGAAATGTTTTTGTATTTTTTGTATTTTTTATTTATATCCGCTATTCACACATTTTTCATAATTTAAGAATATGCGCCATAATTCGTACCAAGATCCGTTCAAAAACCTCAAACAAAAAACCACCACAGCAAACACTTCGAAAATATCTAGGCCTGAAACTAAAATCTTGAATTCAAAATATAATACGAAATGAACAGAAGTTGCTTCTTCTATTTGAAATAAAATAAGCTACTCTTGGAAATTTCACAATCAAAATAGAGAGTACATTTCTTGTTCATTTGTAATTTTTTATGATACTTTTGTAAAATAGTATCTGGACTATACCTACTATCAATATCTTTATGGATCCCCTAATGGATACCAAGAAACTGATGCTCTTTGGAATCATACACTCCACAGTCCTGTATATAAGAAAAAACCAAACTCGTTGCCACATGTAAAAAAAATCAAATGGCAGTTTCAAGAATGAACTAGCTCACAGCTTACCCCTATTCAACCCTTTATAATACGACATCAAGTCTCTTAGTCCCTCTTCTAGTCCCTCTATTCCTTTTGGGTCGCGCGCCTGCATACACCCACCATACATCTCCACTCATCACTACTGAGAAACACCCATGACTCTAGCACACGACTTTTTGCCCCGGGACGACCTCAGCGAAGCTCTATATATTAATCGGAAGCTCGATTCAGAATACACGTTTCACAGGCCGCAGGACGAGCCCAGTAATGACTCCGTTTCGGATACTCCTCATAGCCTTATAGGTCCCGACCTGCATGCTACTCCAGACCCAACTCCAACTACATCCCCAACCAAACGCCCCTGCGCTAACTGGCGCCTACGTAAGGTTCTAGCCGGTGCTCATCAAGGCTGGGTGCGTAGTTTATGCGTGGATCCCGTGACAAACGAGTGGTTTGTGTCTGGGCTGGCCGATGCACAGATTAAAGTGTGGGATCTTGCTTCGTGCCAGCTCAAGGCCACATTGCCGGGCCATATCATGGCAGTCCGTTCATTGGCCATTTCTCTGAGGAATCCGTACCTTTTTTCTGGGTCAGAGGACAAAACTCTCCGATGCTGGGACTTGGAGCGCACCAATGCTCCAGCTGGATGCCAGATCCGTAACTACCATGGCCATGTTGGAGGTGTATATGCACTAGCTCTTCACCCCGAGCTCGATATACTTTTCAGTGGAGGCCGAGACTCGGCAATCCGTGTGTGGGATATCAGAAGCAAAACCCAGGTCATGGTGCTCACAGGCCATACTAACGATATCACCAGTTTGGTAACGCAGACAGGAGATCCGCAGGTATGTTCTTCTTCCATGGACGGCACAGTACGCCTTTGGGATATCCGGATGCAACGGTGCCATTTGACTCTTACTCAGCATACCAAGAGCGTGCGGCTGATGCAGCTCCACCCTACGGAATCCACATTGGTATCTGCAGACTCCATTGGGGGTATCAAGCAATGGGTACTTCCGCAAGGGGCACTTTTAAACGCATTTGGACCTTCGGACCAGCCTTTAGATCCGAAATATGACGCCAATATTATTAATACGCTATCAATCAATCCGGCCACGAACGAGTTATTTGCAGGATTTGACGATGGCCGCATGCATTTCTACGACTACGAAACGGCCGAGCTCTTACAGCAAACAAAAACACTGGCCTCTGAGGGCACGTCAAGCGCCAAGATCTACGCTTCAGTATTTGATAATCTGGGAATGCGTCTTATAACTGGAGAAAATGACAAGAGCATCAAAGTCTGGGGAGCAGAGTAGCACAGAAGAAGAGATAATTGAGTGGGCTGTTATCATCAGTCATGAATATAAAATGACTGACTATGGTAGTCCTATATAGATATTGTACGAGTAGGATATTCAAAGTAAAGTAGATGAATTTTGTATAAGAAAGACGTATTCAAACCAATTTATACCCTTACCAAATAATATAGTTTATGAGTCCTATACCTACTCTCAGTGATACAATGAATAAGAGCAAAGGCTCATACCATACTTAAATACTGTTGATTTTTATTTCGATTTTAAGTATATAGACCTGTGCACATTGACAAGTACCATGGCATAAATGACTGCGAATACTGATGGTTGCGCGTCTGCTCCAACCGTTGTAGTGGAAATAACTGTGATCTGAAGCTGTCCAACTCAAGTCTCATAGGCAATTCCTTTTGGATTTTGTAATCCAATTGAAGTAATAAAAAAAGCCTTTTGGGATTTAAGTTAAGTGTATTGCATTGACTTCAATATTTATTTCAATGGGTAGTTCATTTCATCGAGACTGGTGATTGCTCCAAAGGAAGTCATGTTTATTTATTGAAATTCAGAAATGATCAGCAAGATTGGCTACCCAATGAGGAAGTACTCTTAGTTTTCTACAATTGATACCCAAATATTCGCAATAATCTACTTGATGGATAAGTATATATTAAACCTTCATTCATTGATCTCCCTCTTTTCGGACATTCAATTGTTCGGAATAGATAAGTAAGTCACAATCTGACTAGCCTAGTGTTCACCACACTAATATTCTTAAATCATTAGTCTGTATATACTCTTTATACTCACTCATGGCCATGGTAATTAAATACCGAGATACACTTAACCACTAATATGATGATTGGTTCACGTGATTAACTATTCAATACTATCTACAACTCTACATTTATCAAATAACCCATTCACAATCTGAATATCTAAGAAATATACCACACAAATCACCATCTTATAAAGATTACATAGACTACAAGATTTATAGTTCGGGTATGGTAATGTACATTATAATATATTATAGTATAGTATGAGTGGATTGATGCATTCAGGCGTACTACCAACCGAACCGCAACTGGTTGGCGGTGAACGATGGTGGTGTCCAATGTAAGCGGTCAAAGTCAAGCTCGTGCTTCTTCTTGTCCTTGATTTTCTTGATCATCTTGTCGTACAAGGCCATGATCTGGTCTGTGATCACAATGATGTGCTGTCCCCGATAATACTTGATGATCTGGAGCGTGGACAACGTATGTAGCACATCTGTTGTGGTCATGTACAAGCTGTTGGAGATCTCTTCGATAGTGATTTCCAGAGGCCCACTGGCACTGCGAGGTGGTGGTGGCAGCAAGTCCAGGTTTTCCTTGTCTTCGTGGAAAATGTTGTTTTTCTTCCACAAGTGAGGATTTGCCCGCTCCACCAAGAGCTTCACCAACACATCCGTCCAGTATGCTCTATAAGAAAGAAGCCCCAAATCCGATAAAGGTTTTTCTGGGGATCCATTTTTTTTCTCGATGCGCAGGAGCATATATGAGAACTGGATGAGGATCTTACCGTACCCCATTTTCTGGTAGCACGGAAGTGTCATGATACATGCCACGTTGTAGCCATCTGCAGACTCCTTTTCCTTGGAAAAATATCCCACCACGTGATGTCCCTGGTCCGAGCGTTTGGTCATGATATAGAACAAAAATGGGTCCACGTCATAGTATAACGTCTTGTGGTCCAAAAAGAGCTTGGAGAGCAAGCACAAGTTGCGGCACCACGTGCGCTGCTTACGACCATCGATTTCCCAGAAACTGACTTTATCGTCACGGTAGATTTCATTTCCAGGTGGGTGTTTCATAGAACACTTGGCCCGGTGCCGCTCAAACTGCTTGCGTGATGAGAAATACGCAAGCGTGAAGTCACACACATAGATCTCGTCTTCTTCAGTGAGCTCAATTGGGTATGGAGAAAAATACCAGGGCTCAATAATAAATTGGCCCAAAATCACCGATGATAAGTTCCGCACACGGGCCACTTCCGAGTGGTTCTGGATCATGGACCCACTGGTCCGGAGCTTTTTAATCTCGTCTTCTCGAGACACCTCTTCTCCAGGCCGCTTAAGGCCCTGCACATTAAGGTTATCAAGGTCCATTTCATCTCCGGGAGTGGCATCTTTTCCCTGCTGTTTCAGGCTCAGACCCAAAGACTGTTTCAGAGTCAGAGCCTGTTTCAGATTCAGGTCACCTTGTTTCAGATTCAGTTGTTTCAGAGTCAGCAGCTTCAGTTGTTTCAGCTTCAGCTTCACCGGCTTTTTCTCCTCCGTGTTTTCCTGTGGGTAGATCAACTCGCGGCTGAAATCGATCCGGTCGCCGGCGATCCACTCGTCCAAACGCTTGTTGTAGTCTTCATAGTGAACATAAAACCGCTTCTGCCCTTTTTTCATGTGCTCCTGCAAAATCTCCGCCAACCGGTGCTTGTCTTCCTTGAACACGTATACTTTGCATCCGGGCACGATATCCTCCACGGTGAAGCCCTGCTTGATATTGGTGGCCTCATCGACATTTACAGGGTCGCTTGTGATCCGAAGAGGCGTTTTGGAGTCTATGACGTCCGAAGTCATCCGGCACTGATACTAGTCTGAGTGCTATTTGGGGGAGTCTTGCTGTGGAGTTGTTTCTTGTTGATGGTGATGTCGCATAAAATCAACGGAGTGCATATAGAAGACTTATATACAGGTTATAAGGTTTTTGGCGAACTAATGACGGAAAATAGGTTAGTTAGGACTTGTACTGATTAGTCTGGGTATTTTGGGACTGCCACAAAGTAATCAGTGGCAAAAGGGGTTGGATGGTTTGGAATGTGACTATATGCAGGAATATAATAAGGTGAAGCAAAACCACAAAATCTGAAGACCTATTAGACGTGAATAGAAAGATCAGACTAGAATTTGGGGACTTGTGTAAGTGGATTCGACAACAGAAGATTTAAAATGACAAGAAAAAGAGACTTCAGTGTGCCTGCATATAAGTGAATATTCAAATGAACACCCCAGTAGTCTTACTAGTTCAATCTTTTAAAACATTTTTTGATTTCTGCTTCGATAAATTATGTTTTAAATATGTGTTTTATTTATATTTTGAATTCTTTTTTAGATGAGTATTATTTTAATATAGCACTGATTTTTTCTCTTGAACGTCTGGCGTACGGAAAGAATAAGAATAGACCGGCCGGCGACTCCAGGTCCAAACACCATTTTTTTTTCACTCTCAGATGCCATTCTGTTAAAAATTTGGGAAATTTTTGGCGATCCAAAGAGCTCAAATATTCAAACCAAATGAGTTACTCAATCCAAATACATCAAGTCTGGGACTTTTTCCATTTTATTTCAAACTTTTCAAGCCAGTCACGACCTAAAAGGGTCCGCACCTCAGACCATATTCCAAGAATTTATCGTGCCAAACACAGATAACTTTCGAGGAGTTATTCGCTAAGGATACACTTAACTCAATATTATCCAAATGAATCTCCCATTCCTGATAATCCGGACCTTCTCTTTTTTTGCGTGGTCTCTGCCTTTTTGTTTAAAAACCTCACTGTCCAGTAAATTCTTGAACTTCGAATTAAGCTGTCCCCAAAACGTCTTTTCCACTCTCACTTACCTCCACAAACCCCAAATGCTTGCAGATATTACAAAGCCTGTTGAATTACAAAAGCAAATATTTTTGTGTTTCAAACCACAAAACTCAGCATACCACAATTTCGCAGCCATTGTGTCATATTGCGAAGTATATAAACCAGGCCAATTCCCCCGAAATAAATTTTTATCCCTACCACTTTTCTTCTCCACATCTCTATCAAAAATCCAAAATCGCAAAGATGTAAAAATAACTAAACGGTACGTCATCACCATTGCGTACCACCACACATCATGCTCTTTTTCCGGAGAGTGCCCTTCCTCTATGATGGAACGAGATTGTAGATTCAACTCTAGCAGCTTTCAGGGAGCATTTTTGTAAAAGACCTTTGAGATGGCGGCTTCTGCCGTGTTCGTGCCCGCACGCGAACGCCCCAAGGCCAGGTGGTATTGGGGTAGGCACACAACCGAGTGGTTTGACAGCCGTGTCACTCCATTGGCCATCTTGGGCTGGGCCTCTCTCCAAGGGCCGTTTCAATACCTCCATCCAGCTTCCGGAGATTTGTTCTGGTTTTTGGGGAACGACGAGGTCCGTAAGGCACCCCGAAGGAGCGAACCATGCATGGTGAATAGTACGTACTTAGTATCATATACTAATTTTCCAACCATTCTCCGGAATGATTCCATTTATTGGACTGTGCAACTAGTTTGTGCAACTGTTGTGGATCTAATCATACATCTGATTGTGGATCTAATCATACACCTGATTGTGGACACTTACATCAGTCCCTTCTTAGTCGACGAAGAAGTGGCTGGTGCAGGTGTTAAAGGACTAAACGGTTCAGGACTCAATCGATGAATACTACTTATAGTATACCTCTAGCATCCTGTGAGATTGTGAAGCTGTGACATGAACCTTTCGAAGCGGGTTTGTGGACCATTGGTCATGGGCTCTAAGACGCTTGGGTATACTACGAGTACTGTGATTCTGACATTTAGTTAATGAATAGAGTCAAATGAACGAAGTAGAAAACTGGGATAGGTCTTAGAGGTAGTGGGAAAACAAAAAATTAACAAGAGATCAAGGGCGGGAGGGTTGCATTTTATATTCTTTCAGATGAGGGGTTGGATGTGGGAAGTTACCCCACCCAGATACACATGAAATAAACACCTTTTTTTTCGTGTTGACCTTGTCCATTTTTCATTTACTTAGCAAATGATGAAATCGTTAATAATTGTTGACAGGAAATCTCATGAAATTCTGACTCTTTACACTTCCTTTGGGTCTTTGAAATTGTTGATGATCAAAAATAGGGCCTGGGGGGAGTGCACATAATTCATGGTGATAGATTCCGGATCAGACCTTGAGAAAGCTTCAAGATGTTCCATTCAGGTCTTGTCCTAAAGCTTAATCCCTCCAGCTTTTCAAAGAAGTGTTTTCCTGCACAAGCAGCGGAGCTACCATTAAGTACCCCACATTGGAGGTGCTAAAGTCTACTATGAACTTAAACAAACGGAACTTCAAGTCCATGACAGCGTGCTCTCTTTCGGAAAGGGATGCTGTGCTAAGAGTCTTGACCAATTCAGGAAGATCGGGGATCAAGTTCCGCTCAAGGCATGCCAATACACACTCCAGTGGGTTCAAGTCCCAAACATTACCGTCGCCGTTGAGTCCGCTCAAGAAATAATTGTCCACACACAAATAGTTGAAATAATCCTGGAGCCGGTCACGAAGCACACTTTCAGGATAGAGAAAGCTGGGCACGTATTTGGACTTGAGCCTGAGTGTTGTACACAAGAGAGTTAGATGGGAGGCCGGGATGCTGTATGCAGTGCGGACGACATAGTCACTTTTGGGGATTTCCAAGTCTAGAGCGGCTAATTTGTCGATATTCTTCTTGGGCCAGATTCTTGGTACAAGTGATGGAAGTACACATGTGGAAGGCGTGATTTCTGGGAAAACATAGCAGAGAACGGGAGTCATTTCCATGAAGATAGTGAAAATCACCGCAAAGCCCGGGATTTTGATAAAGTCTCCCGGTGTGCGGCGAAGCAACTGATAAGTTTCTCTGGAAATCCCAAAAAGACCGGTTTGGGTGGAGCCAAGTACCACATTTTCATTCTGTTGAGGGTCTTTCCGAACCACATTCTCACTCTGTTGAGAATCTTTCCGAACAACAAAATTTTCCTCGACATTTTTTCCACTCTTATCCTCCACCAAACTCCTATAAATGCTTTGGGCCATCGTTTTGGTGAGGACCCTGAAATTGGGGATGCGCACGGCGGTTTCTTTGCCATTTTTATCCAAAAAACGCTCTAGAGCAAGCTCTGAACGTATCATACGACGTGTCTTCCATTGGTTCTTCCACACCACAGACACACCATGCTTATAGAAACGGAGCAATTCTTTTGCATAGGCCACCGATTGCTTGGTCTTGATTTTAAACTGCAGCAGACCTTCGTTTTCGGTGCTGACCTGCAGATATATGGCTTCTTTAGAGGAGATGTCGAGGGGCAACGTGGAAACGCTGTTGATGGAATTATGGGGAGACGGCTTCCTCCAGAGGGCCTGCATGAGAGGCGACCCTTTGGTCTGGGCCATGAAAGCACTACGCAGAGTGCCAAAGGAAAAGAAAGACATGGTGGTGGATGCAGGATAATGAGCATGAGCAAATGAGTGGTGGCACTTTGGCACTTTGGCACTTTTCAGCCACACCCCAAAATCTACTCCATATGCACTTCCTTCCTGTGAGTCACTCTGAGACTTCTCTCTGGAATATATCCAAATTTCTATCAGCCATCATTTTTCAAAAACTGGGATTGTTACTTTTTGGTCAATGGCTTTTATTGGTGCCTGCATACAACCGCCCTCTGCTACATACTTGAGCCTACATGTAGCTCGCAGAGTATCTACCACTCTTCTTATGCTTTCAGACAAGTGCATTGTGCTGCAGAAAGACCTTGAGATTTGGATTGAGCTGAAGACTCTTCAGGATCTTCTCTCGTTTATTGAAGCGCTCCAGCAGGCTGTGGTTGGCCTCACCAATGATGCACCTGTTCCAGATAGCCAAGTGATCAGCCAAATCCACGAGCTTTTGGATTCCGTGGATGCATGTGTGGACCGAAATCCAGTGATAAAAGAAAAGGACGTGTCGAGGTTTGGAAAAGTGGAATTTCGGGACTTTTACGATGACCTCAAGAGCATTAAAATAGATATAAAGAAAGAGGACGGTAGCCAGGTGGCCAACGGCGATTTCTCCGAGCTCCATTACTATTTCCAGGAGTCGTGGGGCAACCGAACCCGTCTCGACTATGGCTCAGGCCACGAGCTCAACTTCATTCTTTTTCTCTACGGACTCGGCCAGATGGGCATCTTGGAGCCGGCCCACTATGCAGGCGTGGTGCTCCGGATCTTCAACCGGTACATGGCGATCATGAGGCGGTTACAGAAAGCATACTGGTTGGAGCCTGCAGGCAGCCACGGGGTATGGGGTCTTGATGACTACCATTTCTTGCCGTTTCTCTTCGGGGCTGCGCAATTGGCCTTACATCCCCATTTGAAGCCCAAGCTGATCCATAACCGGGAGTTGGTGGACCTGCTCTGGAAGCAGTACATGTACTTTGAGTGCATTCAGTTCATCAACTCAATTAAATCGGTGCCTGGCGAGGACGGGGGCCGCACGACGGTCAGTTTACGGTGGCATTCGCCGATGTTGGATGATATCTCCGCTGCAAAGTCGTGGAGCAAGATTTCTGATGGCATGGTGAAGATGTACAAGGCTGAGGTGCTCAGTAAGCTTCCTATTGTGCAGCACATTCGGTTCGGCAGTTTGCTTGTTGCACCGGAAAACATCTCCACATTGGGCGAAGCTGAGGAAACTGACTGTGGCCATTCTCATGCAAAAGAGGCCATCAATACTTGGGGAGATTGTTGTGGAATCAAAGTGCCCAGCGCTATAGCCGCGTCTCAAATGAACCAGAGAGTTCCATTTGATTGAGTGACTTCCCTGAAGTTTTCAACAATAAGGTTGAAGCAAAATGTTGCAAAATGGAGCTTGAATAATGGAGCTTGAATAATGGGGCTTGAATAATGGAGCTTGGATTCTACTGGTTAAATACTGGTTGAGATTTTATTGACTGTTTTTCTATTGGCAGAGTGTTTACTGGCTCAAAAACTTGAAAAGGTTTCAAGTATACATGTCTGACTAAAGTTTGTTTGGTCTTAAGTCTGAATTGCCTTGGTTAGGGAAATGTGCTCATATATTGAGCCAATTCATTGCCTATGAACAGAGAATTAGATGAATTGAGATGAACTGATTCAAGTGCAGCCAATGGTTAAGCAAAAGTCAAAAGATCAGACATCAGACATCAGAAGTAGATTCCAGACATCTTTCAGAATTGTTCCAGAGACCTTTCAAAACAAAGTCCAATATCTAACGACATTTTCAAAACAAAGTCATATCGGAAGACATTCCAAGTTTAGAAAGATTTCCGAAGTCATTCTTTATGCCACTTCAGAATTATAGAAGTTACCCTAGAAGCCATTTCTTCTTATAAGGGCCCTTAAAAGGTTGGGCTTAAACCTTATCAACTTTCTCAAAAATCTTTTCGCAATACCAGCCGTTCTGAAGCTATTCAAAAATAGGAAAATTGAATCGTTCCTGAAGTCGTTTCTAAGATCATCCAAAAGTAATAAACGTCATTATCAAGATCTTCCCCGTATTCTTACCGATCTATTCCTGAGTTATCAGAAGAATGAATCCAAGGTCCAGAAACTAAGGTGTTCAAGGAATTGAGATGGTGTAGAGTTTTCTGAAGCATTAATGTGACTCCAATTGAAGCTATTTTGAAATGAGTTCCCAATCCCAAAACTCCAAGTTCCGTAATTTCCATTTTTTAAACCATCTAGTATTTTAGGGTTCTCGAAACAGTCCCATTATTTCAGGTTGATCATTCGGTGTAGCCAATACTCGTGGCTATAAGCACGTTTCGGGGAACCTGGCCCGGGAAGGGCAATAACAACGACATCTTCTTTTTCGTGTCGTCGACCTTCGAGATATGGGCATAGCCCAAAACACTTCCGTTGAGCAAATCACGGGCAGATAACCGGGTGTGGGCCTGCACAGGCACATGAGTGATTGCAAGGATGGAGTTTTCCAAGTTGGAGCTGTTGGGGTCTTCGAGCCGCACAAAGTACTTGTCCAAGGAGTTTTCTTCTTTTTTATCGTCCAGCTCCGAAGTTTCTTCGGCAGTGTACAGGTCGCCAGCAGGCAAAAAGGCCATCTGCAGGGAGTACTCCAGGAACTTGACTGGTTTGTAGATCACGTGACTCTGCAAATCCACCTCAGTTTTATATGGCGACAACCGCGTCTTGTAATTACCATTAAAATACTCTTTGATGGTATCTTCTTGGGCTTTCCGAATGAACGATTCGTCCACTTCAGCCACGGCACTGTTGCGGTCCACCTTGACGATGGAAAGGGTGTCCTTGGCCACTTTGTGCAGGAACTTTCGTTTGAGATCCACGGTGAGCCGGTCGTTTCCGGTAACGATGATGGTGTCCACTTCGAAATCGGCCACGATGCTTTCAATCACGTTGATTTCCTTCATCGACAAAGGCGGCGTATCGATGATAATGCCTCCCACGCGTAAACTGTCGTCTTGCGCCAATCTGGAGAGAGAAGCCACGCCTAGCTGCAGCACCTGGTACTTGAAAAGATCGACGTTTTCTGCAATGTCGTAGAACCCAAAACTCTTCACCAAAGGTTGCTTGGGGTTATGGAAGGTTGCACCGGAAGTAGTGGATCCTCCCCAGCCATTGACACTTTCCAAATCGAAGCTATCGCTGATGGGAGTGGCCGTAAGTGAGCCTGGGACCGAAAAAACACCTTGCTGGGGATCCAAGTTGACTAGCAACGGAACACGGTCCATCTTGACTGCATATGCGGCCAACACCTTAGCTAAGGCCGTTTTACCGCTCTGTTTGCTGCCCAAAATAAGGATTTTGGGGCCCTGTTTGCCCTTGCTGAGTGCTGCTTCTTGTCGTTGCACTTCAAGGGCAAAATGCAAGTTGGTATACTGTACCATTGGGCTTTCGTCGCTGATATAATGGGAAATTTGACTGTGTTCGTTTATGGCATTCAAATTTTCTTTATTTGACACCACTTCGTACTGAAGCTTACACCCGCCAGCCAAGGGGGCGTACACGGCGTAATTGCAGCCCGATAAGAGGATGTCGACGTCATTGGGGAGCTCTGTGCCGAATATCTCGCCAAGACCTTCCTTGACTCGGAGTTTCATGATGAGCTTGAAGGGGATTTCGAAGCGGAACTCGCTGCGGGGAGCGAGCTCGATGTCTGTGGCCGTAGTGGGCTCAGTGAAGGCGTCGGTGGAGTTGAAACCGGGAATAGACATGGGGAAGAGAGATGGGAACGGCCGCGAGAAGTATATGTTGTGTCACGTGCGTAGACATGTGATCGTGTGCACGTGATCCAAATACACGTGATCCAAATACACGTGACAATACAAGATTGCAAAATAATCTCCCACAAAGGGCTAACAGAGTCAAAAAAATAACAGGGTCAAAAAAAGAAATAAAAGAGTCCTCCTAGTTTTTATTTTTTGTATTTATACCAGTAATCGACAAGTAATCAGGATCAACAGCAGGTCCTTTTGAGTCTTCCAAACACTACCTCAATGAGAAAATCTTATTCCTGTTTAAGTAGTCACCAATGAATATAGTAAGGATGGGGTATCAAACTAACAAAAGTCTAGCAGTTATAAGGAGGCAGAGCAGGTATATGGGGATCTCTCTTTTTAAAGTGTCAGTAGAGGAAGAGGATGGTATGGTATGGTATATGTTGTTATGTTCTTTGATACATTTATGCCTAACTAAAACTTTGTTCGTTGATGGTTTCTCAAAGAATGAAACAGAGCGGCTTATGTAACTTTTAGAGAAACGTGGCATTCAAAAACTCTCCACTAGAACAATGGCCGTGATACCGAGTTTGCAGTGGCTATCATAGTTGAGAAATCCCATTGATTAATCCGTAATCAACCAGTCAGTAATGAACAAGTTATAAATAATCAAGTTTCATCTCCTGGAATTGAATGTTGACTGTTGCTGAAATCACTCATTGTTTTAAGTAGCAGAATATCTCGAAGACTCTATTCCAGTGCATATGAATAGATACATGCGCTACTTAGAACTCCCCATCGGGAATTCGAAGGGCCAAAAAAATTTTTCTAGGTAAATCGCAATAGGAAGGCTATTTGTTTTAGGAAATCCTTAAGGTTTTTTCTGAGTCATATTACTGTATTCGAGTATACATCTGATATAAAATTACTCTTTAACTATCCCAACGACCTGCTTTAAGTTCTAACATGATAAGTGGCATGGGGCGGAGGAACAGGCCAGTTGAAGATGACTAATAAATTTAACATCACAATAACAAAGACTTAGATCTCAGTAGGGTCCAAAGAGGTGAAGGTAGATCCTTTTTATTACGATGAAACTATATTAGAAGAGTCGAAATGTTAAAAGTAGATACTCTGAAAATATACTAATAGATACTATTCTAGCTTTTTATACTTTCCTCATACTACCAAGTTGGACAAGGTATGTGAGAGTAATAGTAGTAATTACAGATTTATGGGACATGGATGTGGATATATGGAGCACTAGTGTGAATATATGGAGAACGAGTGTCAATATATGGAGAACGAGTGTGAATATGTGAATGGTGATATCATGACTGAATATGGAAAACTGAATAACATAGAGTTGCAAAATGTGGTATCATTGCACCAATTGATCTATTTATTGGTGGGTGTCTTTATATTCACACGTAATTATACTATACATACTATCTACATTGATTACTGCATGATTTGTATGTATAAGTAAACGTCACTCGACCGACTTGGAAAATCTGACTGCTTAGAAGTTGAAAAGTGTATTGTGACAATTGTGAAGCCTGGTTAGTATTCCAACGTCACCACTACTGACACTGTGTTTAGCACTCATCATTCTGTGAAGCCTGTAACTTCGATAGTTACTGATACATTCACCTCGGCTTCTAAGTGGGTGAAAACTGTCATTTCTGGAACAAATGTCGTGCGGGATCCAGAGAGACAATGCTTCAAGTCAGGTATACAAACTATCACTATTATTCATTATGGCACGTTTTACAATATTGTGTTTTACTGTAGTACTGTAGACTCTACTACTACACTACAATACTACAATACTACAATACTACAATACTACAATACTACAATAATACAATACTACTATACTACTATACTACAATACTACAATACTACAATACTACTATACTACTACACTTCTATTGTTAGATCCACCAGTAGGGCTCATGAAGCCTACTCTGTCCGATTGTAACAATGGCCATACCAAACACCGTGTCCCATCGCTGCACGAAGTACCTACCATGACCCTTTTCGAATATTCTGGAACAATCATTGCCATTTTTTTAGTGGAGTTTTTCGGTGCCACGTTTCTCTCAAAGTTATATAAGCCGCTTCGGCTCCTCTCTTCCCATCAACCAATATAGTTTAAGGAACTCTGCGAGCGAAAGCAATTTAGTGGCCTCTCCGACCAACTAAGAGACCGTAGATTAGAGCTGTCTAGCAGGACGGGACAACGATTGAAGGAAAGACTAGTGCTGTACACACCAAAGAATATCTTAAACAGCTCGTCACTTCAGGGGAAGTATATCTCAACTTGAAGGAATAAGAAGCACTTGACTCCGATTTGAGCAACGTCCAGAAGAAAGACATAGAACTGGAGCAGTGTTTAAAGTCAGATGGATTCAGGTGATGAGTTGCTGCTGACTGATTAGGCAAAGATTGATTGGATACGAAGTTTACAAGCTCAACTAGATGATTTCGAAAAGGTTTCCAAGAGCTATAAGAGAAGCCATGAGTCTGAAAAGGAGGATTCGGTGGAAGGAGGCGTGTGATAAAGAAATATGGTTACTCATGATACGATTTTGAGTGTTTGAGTCTATTCAATCTTTGTGAGAGATCCGATATTATGATCACCGAAGTTGCAAGGGCCAACAGCAGTGTCTACCGGAGAGCAATGTCTATTTGGGTCTTTGGGCAGCAGAGAGGAGAGGCATCTTGATTGAGGAATCTTATGAAAGAATTGAAGAAGAACACAATGTGAGTGTGGCGTTACAATACTAGGATAGTGGATCTGGTCCCTGAAAAGATGTTCCAGAATGGCATGTTGAGAGAAGATACTCGAGTGGTGTTCTAATAAAAGAACATAACACCTATACACCTATACTCTTACACTACTATACTACCATAATCAACGAGTTTGAAGTTCATCAACCAGGTATCAGTAATAAATCTTCATGAAAAATGGTAAATCAGTTAATCAGTAATCTATAGGTGATTCATTCTGATATTCAGTCAGTATGAGCCAGTAAGGATTCAATATGCAGGACGAGCCAGTAATGATGTTTTTATAAGTATGGTTGTCTTTCACCGTGTACAGATTATATCATCTAGCTTATTAGTACCAGTATCAGCCAGTAATGCATGAGCAATGGGGTTTTACCGGCTGGTTTCATCCACAGTTTAATCAGTACCAGCCTGTATGAAATGATGTATCAGTAATAAGTTGGTAATTAACCAAGTAATCTATCAACAGTGATTGAATCAGACCACCAGTCACTAATTTCCTTCTAGTGGTTGCTATTTCTGATCTACTACTGTGTTCTTTACGATGGGTACAGGGAGACTTATAAATAACTATTTGTATGCCTGCACGTCTTGTCCACTCGCCTGTAAGTGAGAATGTCGAAAAGTCAATTGCCTGTATTGAACAAGCTTTCCTGTGTGATGATGAAAAAAGTACCTGATTAAATATTCGAAAAGTCATTTGACTGTATTAAACAAGCTTTCCTGTGTGATGATGAAACAAGTACCTGATTAAATATTCGAAAAGTCAAGTTTTCTGGGCTTGTGCTTCCTCTGCGACTCCGTGAGAAGCTCCACTCGGCGTTCTCCTGTCCGGTGGTTGAGTAATTCAAGGTGTGTGTCGTAGTTGATGGAAGATTTGGAGTTGAAAGGGTTTCCCCGGGAAAAAGGACGGGGTTTGGCAACCAGTTTGGGTCCCGAGGTCTGGAGAAAAGGATTCTCCAATTCAACTGTTTTTTGTTCCTGGTCCGAGTCCTCGTCATCGGAAAACTGGGCTCTGTATGACTTTCCATACCATTGAGCCACCTGAGCGTCCGATAGAAGTTGCCTAGGAGGAGTGCCTGGCTCTTGTAAATGTTCCAATTTATTCTGCGGTTCCTGTAGAGGAAGATCCATCTGTTTGTCTGGTTGAAGGTTCTGTTTGAATGTCTGTTGACTGCTTAGTTCAGGTGTCTTTGGCCCAAAGTCCAACTTCCGCTGCACATCAAAGTCCTCCTCGAATGCCAAATTTTCATTGAGCTTCGAAAGCTCCGTGAAGTTAAGCGAGATTGGAGCCCGTAAAGTAGTATGCGTGTTATTTTTCACGGCCTTTCGCCCACTTCCCACTATGGAGTGGTTTGGAAGCAATAGAGAAGCTATGGAGTCTGTGGAAGATTGAAAAAATTCGTCAAGATGCAAGCGCTTGCGCTTGGGATGGCGCGGGGATTTTGCTGGCGTGTATTCGGGAGTGAGTTGGCTTGCGGCCGGTGTTTTGGTGTGGATGTCGGTGTTGGAATGGATATTGCTGGTAAGAATACCCGAATTTTTCGAGAAGCCGCTTGGGACCGTAAAGGGAGTCTCGGGAGACATCTGTGTGTGATTTGGCGTATCGAACAAGGAGTTCTTGGAGGAGGCTGGGGTCTGGGGCTCGTGCATGGCCGATTTGGACAGTGTGGGCGTCACAAGTGGCGCTTTTCGGCTGGAATTTCGCTGGCGGGGGGTTTGGAACGTGCAGCTTTCATCAGGAAGGCTGAAACGGGGCACTTCCCTGATTTTCTGCGTCGTTTTGACGGTTGAAGGAGGAGTGGTAGGAGGCCGCATGGGAAAAGTCAGACCGGCTGATAAAAAAGGAGGAAGAAAACCACACGGTAGGGGAAGTAGAGCCACACACTAGGAGAAGTAGAGCCAGCTGTTTAGATGTCTGGAGCAGGTTTAACACAGCAATTCGTCAATTTGAATATTGTAAGGAGAATGTAGATTTGGAGGAAATTTGTAAGGTGGCTGGTTACGCGGGTTTGGGACGCGCATGGGGCACGGATCTGCGGGAGGTATGGGTGTGGGGCCCTGAATCAAAGACGCATCAGTCTCTCAACCAGCCCCGCCTCAACTATTTGTATCACAGCCAATCGCACTATACCCATTATGAGTACGGAACTACCCATGAAAACCTTCAGAATAATTCAATTTGACCTTTGACAAGTTAGTTGAATTTGTATGAAGTGAGATGACATAGATTCAGTACTGCATGCAAGAAGATAATACACAGCCTGGGTTAATAGTTTTGGGTAGTAGTTTTGGGTAGTAGTTTGACCAGTAGATCTTGACTAGTGGGTCACTATTATATAGCTCCACAGTGTAGTGTAGTGGAATATATGAAACATACCCAAAGTCCCAACTTCTTCATTCCAGTATGTTTCAGTTCTGTTGAGGTAATGTTTGGCTAAGTGCAGCCAATAGTGTTCTAGACTTTGAGTTCAAAGGGTCTTTTGTGGTGTAGTGCCAGTAGAGTCTAAAGTCGGGGATGACAGGCTTGTGAAGTTTGAAGTCAAGAATTTTGGCCTCTTGAAGTCTGAAATCGAGGATAGAAGGATAATGTAGCAGTAAATTCAGCAGTGTGTTTCTGGCTTTGGCAATCTCTCTAGGATACTGCTGCAATCAATCTGTGATTCTAGTTCAGCACCTGTTCAGACTTACGTAACTCCTGCTAGTGACAGATCTCCCGAAATATTGACTTGCCAAAGGGTACCGGACATTAAAGTTTGGCTAGAAACAAGAAAAGAGTCCGTGGGAATTGAACAATCAAACTAGCAATATTGTCCTTGTTGAAGGTAATAAGTCTTTGAATCGACCCAGTGGAATTTATACCTTTTAAACTAAGTTCGGATAACTCAATATTAAACCAACTTCAAACATTTCAGAAATTGAATTATTGAATTCAAGCAGTATTCATGTCTCCCCATCAATCGTCAAACATTCTGTAGCAGGTAGTAATTCGTAAGTTTCAAGAAGTAATTCATAAGTTTCAAGAAGTAATTCGTAAGTTTCAAGAAGTAATAAGTTTCAAGTAGTAATTCGTAAGTTTCAAGTAGTATATAGTAAGTTGCAAGTTGTTAGATTCTTGTAAGCACGTTAATTACCTAATCGAAACTATATTCGTTGATGATTCCTCAGGAAGAGGAATGGGCCGCCATTAAGTAGGGTGCCGGAAGGTAGCAGAAGTGGTTTAGTAACGGTGACCCGAGAAGGGGAGTAGTAACGGTGAACTAGAAAGGGGCGTAGTATCGTCGGTTCCCGATTACCTTTATGGGTTGAACTCCACCCATCTTGGATCTAGCACAAGTGGTAATTTGAAAGTCATGATAACAGCCTTGGGAAAATTTTGCACGGCTTGCACAAAAAACCAGGTTACCAAATTGCTAGCTCTTTTCTTTGCCCTCCTAATAATTGCTTTGAATAAAGGGATATGCGCTTCCTTATATATTTCGCAGCACCCCGCTCCTGCATGGCTGGTGGCTGCAAATATACAGGGCGGGGTAAGGAACGAAAGATTGTCTATAAAAGGGGCCCTTTCCCTGAGAATCTCACCATTTCAAGAATTCAAAATTCAAAAACCAAGAAGGTATTCTAAAAAACAAAAAACATTTTCTGATCATGGACGATGAAGAACACTTGGGTCTGGATGAAGCCAGCAGATTTGGACCTCTGACCAAAATCTTCCGAAATTTACACCTCTAAGATTAAGGTATGCTTAGTTTAGGGAGGTTAAAGGTTACGGGGTAACAAAGTCAAACGTTTCCAAATGGGGGTGTGTCTTCCTGCATTGAGCTGCCTTACCCAATCCATGCGTATTGTTTTACTGACCTGCTTATCTGCCGGAATAAGGCCTAATAATTCGGATACCTCCTGAAATTAAGTGAGGCTGGATATCAGTGGTAGAATTTGGGATATTCCTTTATTAGAGGAAACACTTTCAATAGAGAGTTTACCACCAAGAGCGGATCAACAGCATAGTTCTATGGACCAAAGGCATTCAATTCTTCCTTTGACGAATCACAAATGAACAAGTGGCAGCCAAGTTTCCAGCAAAACCAGACAACTTTTCAATGTTCATGTTCAAAATTTCAGTCTACCTTGGCAGCTGGCACTTAATCAAGTTACTCAATCATAGAAAGAGGCGAAGTCAGAGGTATACTAAGATGTCTTCAAGAACCAGACCCACAAAAAGCGGTCATACTCACAATACCACAATGGAAACAGAAGACTCGGCTCCTCCTCCACTAAATAGTCTTCCTGAAGTGTTTACATATCTTGACGAGGACATGCTTTTACAGTATGAACAGTCCACTGGATATTACCCCATGGTTTATCACAAGTCCGCGTATCGAAACTGTTGTTGCTGAACTGGCGTTACCTAAAATAATTGTTCTAAGCCCTGTGTCTGACTTTCAAGACCAATTATCTCAATTTAAACAGACCAGTCCCATATCTCAAAACACAACAAAGAGTGGTCTGGAACTCGTTCATCAGCACCTACCCACTATTGACTACCTAGGCTCTAACATGAACTCAACTTAGCCAACAAACACACCAACACTAACTATATACTGACCGTATAGGCTAGTGTGATATAATGTAACCACACCTAGGTTCTCGTGGAGTACAATAGTTGATATTTGAATAATAGGTGGATATATAGATATCGAGATAGTTGGATGAGACATTAATAGTGGGTGGATCCACAATGACCAGAAAGGGTTATATGCCAAGTGTTGAATGAAATCACAAGGAATTAGACATCTAATTAGTTTGTGATACATGATGTGGGTGATAATTATAGGAATAGTCCAGGGAAGGAAACCGAAAGTCACCACATTGATAGGATAGATTGTGAAAGGGTTAGTGAAAGGGTTTTTGAAATAATGGGTGGGAGAGTTGGTGGGAGGGTTATGAGGTTAGCAGGAGAGTGACGTATGTGATGGTATGAGACAATGAGACCTCACTGGGTAGCTGGAAGCGAAAAGGTGGGCTTTTAGACCAGTATGTTAGACAGTGTATAGACACACACTTCTTTCTAAAGGCTTGAAGACTCAACAAAAAGTCATGTGCCTTTCATACATTCACAAAAACCTCAAATGACTGGATTCGAAAAGCGAATAAGCAAGCATGGAGGTGGTGTTGCCACTTGGCAGTGAAATCAATTGGACTCGCCTCATGTACAGCGTCACGGCACCAAAAGCAATGATGTAGATTCCAATGATGAACTGAGGTCAGTAAGGAAGGAAATGTGAGGGTGTAGTTGGGTAAGTACAGATTGACTGAAGTAAGTATGTGATCAATATAAACACCAATCAAGCCAGAGTCATAATGATCAAGCCAGAGTCATAACAATCAAGCCAGAATCATAACGATCAATAAGTGAGTCAGACCGATCTAGAATAAATGTGAGTCAGACCGAACTAGAATAAGTGAGTCAGACCGAACTAGAATAAGTGAGTCAGACCAAACTAGAATAAGTAGTCAGAACGATCTAGAATAAATGTGAGTATGAGTATGGTATCAATATAAAAGGCGGTAGCAGCGAGTATTCACATGGAAATGGAAAAAACTGAAGTGAGGAAAAGGTTCGTGCTCGCAGTAAATGGACATGTGGTCCTTACAATTCAACAATGACAATATGTACTACACTCACAATGAATAGCGAAACGGCGCACTTCTTTTGAGTAATATCCCTTTAAACCAGATATAGCCATTAAAGATAATGAAGCTATAATCATAGATATATAACTAAACAAGAATGACATAAACGAATAGTGTCTGTTACCGTAAGTTTCAGATGGTGACAGTTTTGGTTACCGTCATTTTTATTTAGTGACAGTTTTGTTTAGTGTCAGTTTTGTTTAGTGTCAGTTTTGTTTAATGTCAGTTTTGTTTAGTGTCAGTTTTGTTTAATGTCAGTTTCAGTGACTATCAGTTTCAATGACTAACAGTTTCAGTGACTATCAGTTTCAGTGACTATCAGTTTCATAACAGTCAGTTCAGTTACTGCAGTTAATGAATTACCACCTGCTACAGCTAACAATGACCACAGCCACTATACGTCAAACAGATACCATCAGTATCAGCTATCAATTGGTATCCAATACCATCACTTATAACAGTGTCACACTATCACTTACAGCTTCAATACTAGCTGTTACAACTTCAATAGTAGCTGTTACAACTTCAATAGTAGCTGTTACAACTTCAATAGTAGCTGTTACAACTTCAATAGTAGCTGTTACAACTTCAATAGTAGCTGTTACAACTTCAATAGTAGCTGTTACAACTTCAATAGTAGCTGTTACAACTTCAATAGTAGCTGTTACAACTTCAATAGTAGCTGTTACAACTTCAATAGTAGCTGTTACAACTTCAATAGTAGCTGTTACAACTTCAATAGTAGCTGTTACAACTTCAATAGTAGCTGTTACAACTTCAATAGTAGCTGTTACAACTTCAATAGTAGCTGTTACAACTTCAATAGTAGCTGTTACAACTTCAATAGTAGCTGTTACAACTTCAATAGTAGCTGTTACAACTTCAATAGTAGCTGTTACAACTTCAATAGTAGCTGTTACAACTTCAATAGTAGCTGTTACAACTTCAATAGTAGCTGTTACAACTTCAATAGTAGCTGTTACAACTTCAATAGTAGCTGTTACAACTTCAATAGTAGCTGTTACAACTTCAATAGTAGCTGTTACAACTTCAATAGTAGCTGTTACAACTTCAATAGTAGCTGTTACAACTTCAATAGTAGCTGTTACAACTTCAATAGTAGCTGTTACAACTTCAATAGTAGCTGTTACAACTTCAATAGTAGCTGTTACAACTTCAATAGTAGCTGTTACAACTTCAATAGTAGCTGTTACAACTTCAATAATGTCACTTACAACTTCAATACTAGCTGTTACATTGTTGATGCTGGTAGTCTGCAATTAATATCTTGATGAAAAACAGTGATAACAAACTATGGAACGAGTAGCTGAAGAAAAGGAAAAGGGAGAAAAGGAGTAGACTTGAAAAAAAGAGAATAAAAAATATGAAGTTTGGAGGCTCCAAAAAGGGGAAAGGAGAAGAACGAATGGAAGGAGAAAAAAAAGAAAAGTCAGAAAATATGGACAATAAGGAGCAACAAAGAGAGAAGCAGTAGAAGGAGAAAGAAAAAGACCATAAAAAAAAAGAATAAGAGAGTTTGAAAACTAAAATTAATATAGACTGATTTTTTGGAACCATCAGCAGCTGAAAAATTACCAGCTGAAAAATTACCAGCTGAAAAATTACCAGCTGAAAAATTGGGTTTCTTGCTATTAACTTTTCAGGAAGCATATCGGGTGGCTTCACCGGGGATGTATGACCGAGAAATCGCTCAAAAAAAAAAGAAAAAAAAAAAAAAAAACAAACAAACATAGACATTTTATTCTATCCATTGAGATGTTCTTTTTGGCCTTCACCACCACCACTTTCTATTTATTCATATGCTTACTTTCCCCAAGACCAAGCAGTAGAAATCAATATAGTGTGTTTGGTGGACCCACAGTGTGCTCCAACGGCATGCGTGCATTGCGCGGTGACAGGCTGCGAACCCCAATTGTTGGACCATTAATCTGGCTAAGACCCTCGCAGAATGCTCAGGTACTCAACAATAATAATCTCAAAAATCATAGGCACAAAATTCGTAAGCTACATTTTGAAACAATCCTGGATTTCTGAAACACCCCTGAAACGTATACACATGCAGGACTCACACTCATAAGCCAGGAATAACTCAAAACGCAGGACTAACACTCATCAGAGTCAAACTTATGCGAGACTCAAACATACAAAACCAACACTCAAACAATAAACACTCATACAATAAACACCCATACAACTAACACTCATACAACAAAAACTCATACAACAAAAACTCATACAACAAAAACTCATACAACAAAAACTCATACAACAAAAACTCATACAACAAAAACTCATACAACAAACACTCATACAACTAAGACTCGTACAGGACCCTTTGGTAAACTAGTATGGCTTCGGGTTCACCATAAGTTGAACCAAAATCAACATACTAAATCGGACCACATGAAAATCTAGAATCTGTCATATATGTAGACCCTTGCATACAATAACTCGTTGGTACCTCTCACACTTCATTGTCATGCCTGTCCTCCTAATACATTGATGTACCATGGCTTCTATCACGTGCATATGTAAGGAGCTGGACCAGCCGTATAATTTACGAAATTCAAAGTTTGGGATTTTTAGCTCTGAAATTGCGTTTGTTGCGGCTGGCTTTGTTGGTTGGCTTCGTAGTGGTTGTGTCTGCAGGATTGGACACCTGAGCAGGATCTGGCCGTATATCTGGACTACCCCTCCATGAGATTTGGACACTTTGTTTCTTTTTTTTTAAAAGATTCAAGCGTCCTGCATACAATACTTCAATAACGGTATTTATAGCCTATAAAGAATAAAAAAATACTTTCGGAAGGTTCCTAATATGTATACTCAAACAAGTAACTGCAACGGACAAATTTTATGTGGTGATTTGTCAGCAACCACCCCAAAACTTTCTGGCTGGGGCCGGAATTAAGCTGCCCATTATGGAAGCATGCTTGCTAGTGCATGAGCATAATTTCTCCACAATTATTTTCTGGCTCTACAATACAATAAGAGGCTTGATTAGCAGCGGTAAAGTTGAGGCCGATGTGGGCCATTGTTGGGCTTGCATATAACAACGGCGTGCATCGAGCGGCATGGGTTCCGAGGGCACATTTGTGCAAGATCCGAGGGGTTTGAATGCCCGAGCGCGTGGAGATCGCCCACCCAAGGCCGACGGCGGATCGTCCAGATCCGGGGGCACAAGTTGGCCGCGGCTGCGCAGTTCCGAGGGCGAGGTCCACTTCTCTCTCCCGCGCTTTCATCGCGCACAAAAATTCCCACCAAAATTTCCGTAACTACTACTCCAACTCCTCCTTTCGCCCCGAGTCCCTTCGTCTCTCTCCTTCCTCAAGTGTCGAAATCTCTCGCCTTGCCCTCTCTTTCGTCACACCCGTACCTTCTCTCCCGCTTCTGGTGCGCACGTGACTTGTCCTCTTGTCGCAAGCCCATCCAGCGCCAACCCACCGCCAGCAAGTGCCCGCGTCCCTTATAGATTCCGTGGACGCACTTAATTGGTTATATTTATTAAGGAGCTGTGTGATAGACAAAAGCGGAACATAATAGAACCATTCTCCATCCGAATAAGGTGATCCATCGTTTTTTGCACCAATCATAATAGATCCGGTTCCGAATCAGTCACATATAGAGTCCGAGTGAGATCAATAATACGAAGAAAAGAGTTAATCAGATCAGAGTCAGAAGAAGAAAATTTAGATCAGCAAAAAAAAAAAAAACCTAATTGGATCAGATCACCTAATAAGTTCAGATCACATATAAACCTCGGAACCAATTGGATCAAATCACAAATTACAGATTAGATCGGAACAGAAAAGTCCCACGAGAGCATAAAGATCATCCCCAAAATTCAGACCATTCATCTGTTCTGACCCAAGTATTTGCGTACCCCAGTTGATGCATACTTACTAATAAATCCTTCACATTATGGGCATGCTTTCCTCGTTTCTTTGTTGTGGTACCGCGGACGCCAAAGACGACTCGGACGATAAATACCACAAACAAACAACCAGGCGAGTGGCGTCTGCTCCTAGCAAAGTGGGCAGCAGTAAACCGAGCTCAGCGGCTCGGGACGCCAAAAGAGATGTCAAGTCAGAGGCTCAAGTGTCCACCACTAATGCCGCCACGTCCAAACCCGCCTTGGACGACGATCCTTCAGTCAATGAAGGTGATACAATCACAAACAACGAGAACAACAACAACAATATCAGCAACGGGGAAGTTCCTAAGCCCACTGGTAGTGCAGACAAAGAAGATGCATCTAAAGAGGCATCTAAAGATGTGGTTACGGAGCATGTGAAGGTGGACCACGATAAAGTTGTTCCAGCTGAAGAAGCTGAAGTGTCTCCACCAGCCTCAGATCCTGAAAAGCCAGAATCCGTTGAGGAGGCTGCTAAATCGGGCGAGTTCGGTGACCTCTCCAAGATCCAGGACGGCCAATCGTGCAATCCTGAAACAGGCTTTCTCTTGGGCCGCAAAGATACACAGCGGTTTGGCACTAAAAAGTGCCTCATTCTTGATTTGGATGAGACGCTTGTACATTCATCGTTCAAGTACTTGAGAACTGCAGACTTCGTGATCCCCGTGGAGATCGACGACCAGATCCAGCACGTGTACGTGATTAAAAGACCCGGGGTGGACGAGTTCTTACGTAAAGTGGGTCAATGGTACGAGGTGGTGGTTTTCACAGCATCCGTGGCCAAATACGGTGACCCATTGTTGAATCGGTTGGACATCAGCAAGAGCATCCACTACCGGTTGTTCCGAGACTCGTGCTACAACTACCAAGGCAACTTCATTAAGAACTTATCCCAAATCGGACGGCCATTGAGCGAGTCCATCATCATCGACAACTCGCCTGCTTCATACATGTTCCACCCGCTGCATGCCGTGCCCATATCCAGCTGGTTCAGCGATACCCACGACAACGAGTTGTTAGACTTGTTGCCGATATTGGAAGACCTCTCAAAGCAAAATGTTGACAACGTCAGTTTGGTGTTGGATATAGCCATTTAGTGCATAAGCAGGACTTATGGTTCACAGACAGCGCTTCTAATATTTTCCGCCGCCATTCCGGCGCTGTCTGTGTGTGTTAAGATAGATACGCATCAATTAATATATAATAGCGGGATACACCTACGGTATCAACAAGATATGGCCCACTGTTGTATGCAGGAAATGATAGTTTATTATAAATCAAAGACTAGTGGATTGATCCGGTATACACATGAGGGCCAAGACTTTCCTTAGGTTACGTGTTGGACATTCAAGCTACTCACGAGGTTATTCATGATGTCGTGCGATGCTCATAATGGGGCCAGACGTTCCTACTTTCTGGTACTGATGAATACAATTTAGGGCATGGAATGGACTCAGAGGGAACCCCAGCTTTTACTAGATGGATTTGAATTTTCCGGATACATTATAAATACTACCGAGGCTGATCCGAGGTAGTGCACTGCCTATATATGTATTTAAACACCACGTCGTCTGGTTCTGGTGAGTTCCCATATCCAAACAGTGAGCTAAAAAAGATTCTTATGGATAGAATACCACGTCTGGCAACATCCCTGTTACATGCAGAACCTTTTCCCATACATTTTAACCAAGAATCCTACCTTGGAGAAACCATCAGTTATTGCTCACAGAAATCTAAGCGGATTTCGATTGAAGCAACTACATTTTAAAGCCCTACGTGTTGAAAAACTCTTTCGCCAACGATTCCCTTGAAAAAATACATATAGAGAAAGTTTCTGGTACCTGAAGTGTCACTAGTAATCACTACTGACTACTGACTACTCACTACTGCATTGACTACTCACCACAATCGTTCAAAACTTTCTGATAGTTTATTAACCCAAATTTGTGAATGGTCTCTTTTATATTTCCTTCTACGTCAAAAAACGCCCTTTGGTTTGAGTCCTGTTCATTTTTGGTGCTATTTATGATGTGTTTATACGCAAACTGCGAACACTGTGAATACGTACAAGTGACCACGAAACCAACAATGGAATTTTTCGGTATACAAATGAACCGCCTAATTATTTATGATTGAATGAAAATTTTTGAACCCCAATTCGTCTTTTAATTCTAAAGCTACTGCATACTGACACTGGTCTAGTCTTTGTGATATCAGTCAACTAAATATTACGGTCCAATGGGAGTGCTTTACACCAAAGATATTCAACATGATCAAGCTACAAATTGATACTTGTCAATCCCAATCCCGATAGTACAGTGAGACAAAATACTATAGTGTACCTATATATTGTACCTGGTCATATCATGCTAGATATTGACAAAACTGTGTATTGGCATGGCCCATAACATTGACTTCCCAGAGTCCGTTTAAGCTGGAATGACCCCCTTTTGATCCACAGCCAAAACCAACCCATCGGCTCTATATCCCACAGCTGTATATCCAACCACACGTATGGTTAATGCTTTTGCTCCACCTAATACGCCGGAATATTCGTTATTCCCGGTTGACGAACAGGGGGAGGTTATACAGATTAAGGATGAGCCTCAAGTCATACCCCCAGCTCTGGTGATTGCCTTCAATACGGTTGAGCAGCATGAACCAGATAGCAAGGTGGTCGACACCGTTGATAGCCATCATACGAATGATGATGTTGTACCATTCGATGAACGAGCTAGCTCAATCATGGACGAGTCAAAGAAGCACAACAATTTCAAAGAAAACGGTTGGACCAGAAACTGCCGTATTATGGTCATAAAACTTGGTTGGTATACAGAGCGTTATATTGTTGGAGGTTATACCTCTATGCAAAGGCAATAATGTGTTCCTTTTCCAGTTTGCAAAAGGGCAAGAACGATCTCGAACCCAATGAAAAGGCTGATTACAAATATTTCTGCAGGACCAAGGAATTAATTGTTGCAGGAAAAGGAAGAACGATGAAAGAGGAAAACTGGACACCCATCGTCAGTGAAAACCTGGAATCCCTTGGTACGGACAGATATGTGTATTTCGCAACACAACTTTCGAATTTGAAGATCATTAAATGTGACCTCTTGACCGACAAAGATGGAAGAAGCTATGAGATAGTGTGTCTAGTGTATGGGCTTCTAATAGGAAATAATACTGAATACCGACTGCTACCATGTTGTACTACAAATACTGTATTACCTATGACTAAGACTAGTTCTAGACTAGTTCTAGACGACCTAGACTGGCTTATATGGTTTTCTTAAATTGAACATCCAATCTACACGACTGCCTACTACCCCAACTAGAGGTATAAACACTACTATAGAGAATACTGTATACTCTAGACTACCGACTACCGACCAATGACTACCGACTACCGACTTCAAACCAATGACTCCCCACTACCGACCAATGACTACCGACTACCGACTTCAAACCACTTTGTAGTTACAAACCACATATTAACACTATACTACTAACTAGTCTCTATGGTGAAATGTATTTTGGTTTGCCCAACTATTTTCTGGTCTTTCATAGATTCGATGGGATTGTGGAATAGTGTGCAACTACATAGGTCGAATAGTTAGAGGAGTACAGTGTTTTTCGAAACTATTCAAACCAGCGCCGAAAAACGATTCAAACCACACTAGCAGAATTAAACAAACCAATAATTCAAATAGTTTCGTACCCCTTCCACTTCAGTTCCGTCCGTTCTAACCCTTCACTGGTACTGTAAGACTCCCAAATGTAGTACATATATGGCAATCCTCCAGATTTAAGATTTCAAAATAATGAATTCTAATGAATGTTGGTGTGAAACATTACTCCATTTGGTTTGAAAGACTGTGCAAAGGAGTACAAAATTTTTGATTGATTGGTTTGTTTAATTTTGCCGCGCTGGTTTGAATAAATTTGAAAAACACTGTATAGGTAAAACTATTGCTGTCATGTATAATATGCGTGAGTGTAACAGTCAATCTTGGTGTGACAGCCAAAGATATAATATTCAAATGGGGATGAGACCGCATTATTTACCTTAGTTTACTGAAAGCGGGTTTGTTTAGATTGTAATGTCATCTTTAAGGTCTGATTGTCAGTAGGTCTGCCCCAGGGCTCATAACCAAATCACCCAGGTTTTCTTCTCTACTACGTATACCTTCAGAAAAAACCAGACAAACAGACAATACCAGCCCATTTAAACACTATTACATGGCTATGGCAAAAGTTGTAATAAAAACCCTGGGTGTGGTGAGAATCTGGAACACTAACCCATCGTTAATCAATCCGATCCCCAATATAAACTGATGGACACTCAATTAAAATTCAGAGCATTCTTAAGTTTTAGTCACCTTGCTCCGAATGTATGGCCATTTCATAGATTGGGGCACAGGACTAATGATTGGACTGTTCATTGGTGGAATATGGGAACTGAGTAGATCTAGGAGTCTATAATGCGAAATTCAGACCTCATTGAAAATTTAGTGAAAAAATTCTGACACGACCAGCTCGCTGAACCATATAATTTTGATGCTTTCTTCAATTCTAAGCTATCTAACTTTATGTGGATAACTACGGTATTGACTATAAGATGTTATATGGCCATATAAATATTTCTAAAGGAAATACTAGAACATCCTCAAGTATTATGAAGCTACTATTGTTGGAGACTTGATTGGATAATCTTGATTGTATTGTCGATGGTACCATTAATAAAATCTGGGCTTTGAAATATGCATCCAAAGTTCAGATATGGTCTGATAATCAAGCTAGGTACTATGATGACCTGTGGACACCATGGTCATGCATACAATAACCTTTGAATCGGTTGGAATATTCAAACAATTCTATTTGAATAAAAGTATTTATGGATATTAAAGTACTCATTTAATGTGATAAACCATACTACAGCTTACTAAATTGTGATCCAGTTGATATATCAGCTGCTTATAGAATAAGAGATGCCGAAAATTCCCGTTTCCCAATTCCGATTTTTACCAGATTGTATATACGGCACACAGAATTATGTGCCAATATGTACCTGACCCAATTGTTCTCTCTTGGTCTTGAACAACTTTTTAATTGAATAGTCAGAGAGGACCTGCACATTGCCCCGGATTCTAGACTTCCTAGTACCACAAAATATCGGAATTTTTGTACCGATCCTAATAAGATGTAAGAAACAGAATTATTCTCCAAAGTATCGTACCGCTTTACCTTCGATTACTTGTACCAGGACCTTTACAATGCATGTTGCTGCAACTCGCGGAGTTTGGGATGAGGCGTATGACTGGCTCAATCCGGAGATAATCACTCACATGAAGAAGTTTAACACAAAGAAAAAGAAAAACGGAGGTTACATTTTGCGATTAAAGGCCACACAGTGACCGGTTTTTGTTTTGTTTTGGATTGCAAGTGCCTGAATGGATCATACCCTGAAATCGCACAATAGCCGCCACGCATGGTGATCTGAGATTTTGTCGCCTTTAAGAGATTTTATACATGAGCCTGCAGCACCCACTTGCTACGTAACTTAGAAGTCACACTTTGATACTCAAAGAACATTGAACCATGATTCCTATTTATATGAAAAAGCCTTCTCCTTCCCAGCTGTATGATTTTAATAAACGGCTTTTTAGCGTTACTCTCCATCTCTTGGGCTGCAGAAAGCCCTCAAAAAAGCTTGAAATTGGACATTGAAGTGGTCTATGGACACTCATTTCAAAATTCTCTTTCTCTCGATGAAGGTTTATCGAAAAGAGAAGATTTTGTAAGCTTAATGCTTTCCAATATGAAAACCTACTACCTGACCGTTCTTTTGGTGGGCTCCAATAAAGACACCTGTCGCGTACAGGTCGATACCGGGTCAGCGGATTTCTGGGTCATGGCAAGTGATTTGGAATGTGAAGCGAAGCCCATGATAATCAAGCATGTTCCCAATAAAGGCAAGTTTGATCCCAATATTTTCTGTACATTTTTTGGCTCTTTCAATTCCTCCCGGTCTCAGACCTTCCAGCGAAACGAAAGTACACCCGAATTTGACATTGTTTACGAAGACCGTGCTTACGCCAGAGGCTTCTGGGGCACGGATACTGTTGGGTTTGGCAATACTAAAATGATTACAACTTTCGCTGTGGTCAATAGAACTCTGAGTACACAAGGTGTATTGGGAGTAGGACCCATACATGGAGAACTGACCTTTCTTAGAGATCATAACAATTACACTTACCCGAACTTCCCGGTGCAGTTGAAAACCTCTGGCATAATTAACAGAGTCATGTACTCGTTGTACTTGAATGAAGAGCAGAAATCCAATGGATCTATTCTCTTTGGTGCCGTGGACCATAAGAAATATCTTGGGCAATTGCAAACCGTACCGTTCATCTATAGACACAAGACATTAAAACAGTTTGACCTGTCATGCATTGTGCTCAACCAGATGTACTTAGAAAACGAAACAAACAACATCACTGTTTTAAATGAGCCTATAGTGGCCTTTTTAGACTCGGGATCTTCCTTCCAGTCTCTACCACATAATGTCATAAGAGCTCTAGCCAAGCTGATGCTGGGTTCCTATGCCATAACTGCAGGTCTCTATGTGGTGGACTGTCTCTACAAAATGGGCACGGGCAATATGGTCTACGACTTCCTGGGCATCAAAATAAAGGTTCCCATACGCAACTTGGTCATCAGACATAAAGATGTATGTTACTTGGCGGCCCAGCGTACTGGGAACAATAACTACATGTACCCACATGCGATCTTGGGGGATAATTTCCTCCGAAATGCGTACGTGGTGTATGATTTGGAGAGACTAGAAATTTCTATGGCCCAGGCAAGCTACTCAAATGAAGAAGAGGTGGAAGTGGTTGCCAGCTCCATTCCTCGAGCCGTCAAGGCTCCCGGGTATAGTTCTACTCGTGTTACAAACCATGTGAGCGAACATACTCCAGGGATATTCCAGCCTATCGAGCAGAAACCTTGGGTTCAGATGATGGAAGTAGACGTCATTTAAGACGATGTTAAAAAAGGAGATGTGATGGAATTACATTAGCTACTTGATAAGTTTGGCAGTAGACTGCATATAAACCCCGGGTCATAGAATTTGAGTCTTAGAGTCAGGTGACCAGATCAAGATTGATCATTGGGAGTATGCTTCTTATGGAATGTGA
Organism: Metschnikowia sp. 01-655c1; assembly: GCA_002370185.1. Classification (NCBI taxonomy): domain Eukaryota; kingdom Fungi; phylum Ascomycota; class Pichiomycetes; order Serinales; family Metschnikowiaceae; genus Metschnikowia; species Metschnikowia sp. 01-655c1. The sequence goes on from NKZO01001659.1 coordinate 37,019, forward strand.
TTTTATAAGGATTTGGAAGAGGGTAAGTCCTAGTCACGTGACCTAACAAATATCTCAATATATACCTATAAGTATAGCTACATCCCACACTATATTGATATATTCTGTTATGTTCTTTAATACAGTTATGCCTTACTAAAACCTTGTTTGTTGATGGTTCCTCAAACAGAGGAATCGAAGTGGCTCATATGACTTGGAGAGAAACGTGGCACCGAAAATCTCTCCACTAGAACAATGGTAGCCATCATTGTAATTCCAGAGTCCACTATAATGGCAGCAAACTCCGTATCTCCCGTCAAAGAATTTCGTACAATGTTTGCTTGATCACTGTTAAGATGGGACAGAGTGAGCTTCATGAATCCTCTATAGGCAGGGCCCTGTCTATCGTGGATCTAACAACATAGATATATACTTAATAATTTATGTCAAGTTCAAATATTTTGTAGCATGCAATTAAAAGGTTTCGGCCCTGTTAATTGGCCAGGACAATTTGGGACAGGCAAACGGTGAGAACCCGATCCGATGACTCACAATTCCAGCAACCGTCTATAGAGATTGATGGCTAACTTATTAACCCAATATGTATATGGGTAGTGGTCTGTCAATAACAAGTATGGCATAACATAGAATTGTAGGGTATAGTATAGTAGAGTAGAGTAGTATAGTGTAGAGTAGGGTATAGTATAGTAGAGTAGAGTAGAGTAGTGTAGTGTAGAGTATAGTATAGTAGAGTATAGTATAGTATAGTATAGTAGAGTATAGTATAGTATAGTATAGTATAGTATAGAGTAGAGTAGTGTAGTGTAGTGTAGAGTAGAGTAGTGTAGACTAGAGTAGAGTAGAGTAGTATAATATAGTAGAGTAGGGTAGAGTAGAGTAGTATAATATAGTAGAGTAGGGTATAGTATAGTAGGTGTTAAAATTATTATGCTACCTGAAGCTCGAACCTGTATTCACAAGGGTTATAAGCTTCTAACGGGCTTTTAAGTTAATTGGATGTTCCAGGAACGATGACATAACCATGACTGCGTATTCTGACTGGCTAAGATTAGCAGGAACTCGGCCGATCAGCAGTATGGCTAATCTTAATTAATATAGGGATAACTGCTTCAGTGTTAGATCCACGATAGGCCGAGCCCTGTCTATAGAGGATTCATGAAGCCTACTCTGTCCTATTGTAACAATGGCCATTCCAAACGCCGTGTCCCATTGCTGCACGAAGTGCTACGATGGTCCTCTTTCGAATATTTTATAACAATCCTCACCATTGTTCTAGTGGAGAGTTTTCCGGTAACACGGTTCTCTCAAAGTTATATAACCCACTTCGGTTCCTCTCTTGCGGAACCATCAACGAGCAAAGTATTAGTAAGCCATAAATGTATTAAAGAACATAACAGATAACTGACTACTTGCTAACTGCTAACATCTATTTGTCTACTTACTGAAAAATACGACCTCCTAACTACTACTGTCTACTTACTACTTACTACTTACTACTTACTACTTACTACTTACTACTTACTACTTACTACTGTCTACTTACTACTTACTACTTACTACTTACTACTTACTTATACTAGTCTACGTTTGCCCTATACTAACTGCCTGTATATTTTGCTAGAGTGTAGAGTGCTGTGTCATACTACTATATTGTAAAACGTGATGTTATATGTTTTGTGATGCTTAAAACGGCAATTAGGATTAGATAGCGCAGGCTTTAAATACTTCAATGGTATATACGATGTACTACTATATACGATGTACTACTATATACGATGTACTACTATATACGATGTACTACTATATACTACGTACTACTATATACGATGTACTACTATATACGATGTACTACTATATACGTACTATTATATACGTACTACTATATACTACGTACAATTATATACTACGCACCACTATATACGGACTACTATAGACTTGTACTGCTATACACATATAATCAGTACTCATCTAGTACTATGTACAACTACTCTGTACTACTCATACTCTGTATCTTCTACTTATACTGCCAGTATGGACTATCAATGTTTAACGATACCTTAGTACTACGAAATCATGACTACTATGAAGAAACACAGAACACCACAGGGTAATGTGACTCATTTCACTAGGATCCACTATTCCCTAATAAACCATGACTGCATCATTATGGAGTAATGGAGTTTGTCAATCAGGTCAGTAGTAGAGAAAGCAAGTCCGATCAGCTTAGAACCTTGTTCTTTAGACCAACTCTTATACTCTTTATTTCAGATCCACCTATCACAGAAGATTCATTCACTTTGCAAGTCCAAAACCGGATGTACAATACAGCCTCGGCCACCTAAAAAATCCAAGCTCTGGTAAATTGCTGTGAATTTTCACTTGAGGGTTTAAATTTTGTTCACTTGGGCTGTAAGATCACTTAAGCTTGTAGGTTTGAACATCATTGTCTGTCAATGTTACAACAGAATAATTTGTTTCTGAGAAAACGAATGAAATTTTGTTTTGTTTCATTGACTCAAGGTTGCACTGCATCCAGCGTGTGCACGACGACCACGTCACCCATATATGCTTTGTCCTTCAACATACATGCGCTTCATGACGGACCGCCACATTTGAACCTGGTTCTCATTAGAACTGGCCATCCAACTGGCACATTCCTCCACGATCAAACTTTCCTCCCCCATCTTCGGATTTCCTGCTGGTTTTTCTCTTTTCGGTACACTATGACTCGAAGAGTCGACTTTGTCAAACGAAGGTTCAGGCTCCATTTCAGGCTCTAGAGAAAAGGGTATGTTCACTGGGGCTCTGGTTTCTCGGTCATAGGGTAAAAGGTAGATATTCACCGCAAGACTGTTCAGCTCATCATACTTGTACAGAATCACTCGCACACCTAGGTCGAAATTTTCACATGCGTAAAACCCGTGATTCTGCAACTGCATTTTGGGACCCAAAGACAAGTGAGTCATGGCTATTGCTGGTCCAAATCCAAACTAATCCTTTAGAAACCCCCCGTACCCGGGAGTCAAGGTATCGTTGGTATAGGCGTAATCTTTTTCGAACGTGAACTCCACAGGCGCGCCTCCAAAGATGAAAACGCAATCTTCGGCATATTCGATGCTAGAAAGATGCTCCGAAATTTCTTTGGTTTGCGCAAAGAATGCCATTGGGAATGTGGCTTGCGACATGCGGTAACAGTTGCAGCTATGACACAGGACAAAATCAAGTGGGAGATTTTCATGATGGTCTTCAATACTCTATCCGAAAAAGGGAATCTTGGCCGCTTAAATACCACACCGAAAAAGCTCCTCCAGGATCCCGCAATGATGTAATTTAGTCAATCACTAATTTGGGATCGGGATTTCAAATTTAAGATTCCGTTAATCAGCCCCGGTGCATGTACACCTATTGCTAACAGCAATTTGCGGTCTATAAGGAACTTTAACCATATTCAGTCCACCCAATTCCTCCAAAATATAGATCGAACTAAATTCCATTGATCTTGAAAGTCTCTTTGATCTTAGTAAGGTCCATGGTCATCTAACCCATTGTATCTTATCACTGAGCCTCATTCAGTGTATTGTAGCTTATCGAGTGTGGTGCTAAGTTTCATGTAACTCATTGTACCCTATTAGGGCCATTCGATCAACCAAGTCTAATTCATCAGGTGATACAGTCATATGAGCCCGCAGCTTTTGAACTTTCCACGCTGTATGTGTAAGATGCAGGTCCATCAAGTAATTTGGGAATATTATCCAATATTCGGCTTGTGGTTATGGCGAGGTTTCACCAGACGACTGACACAAAACGCAAATGTTCCAGCAATGAATGGATTCTGTTCCTTCATTTAACGACAGGGCTTAACCTCTCATGAATGACGAGGTACCAAAGTCAGCTGAACCATCTTCAAATTTAGAAATATACCGCAAAGACCCATTTGTTCCCACCTCAAGTGATTTGTAAAGTGATCTTAGCGCAACCTTATACAGGAATCTCAGGGCCAAGAGATTACCAGTAAAAGGTTCAGGTAGATAAGATTTTAGAGAATTCATTGGATGTTTGAGTAACTGACCACACAATATGAAATATATTGAATGTTGGTAGCCAACACATTGAGACAATTGTCCCTTCCAGACTTTCTCACCCTTTTGGGAATATAGGAAAGTTTTCTTTAATAATTGGCCTTCTCTGTTCAAGAGTAACATTCTTTCACGGAAATTGTTCAAGAGAGTTTTAACATGTTTGAGTACCGACACCTGGCCCCATTGTTATTGGAATTTAAACACCTCCATCAGCAAAGAACATATAAGTTGACTCCATCTTCACCGATCCCAGTGGAAGTAGTAAAGACCGTAATATAGTAGATGAAACTGATACACCTTCAGATGCAAATCAGTTTATATATGGCAATACCACTAATCATAGGAACATGGTTGAAGAAAGCCCTTTCGCATGAACATTGAGACTTGAATTTCCAGGCGGCAGTTTTTGCGTACGGACGCTCATATTGCAGCACTAATATTTTTTTAGCTCATCAATTGGTTGTACTAATATTCTGAGTACTAGTTATACTTCTCATCAGGGGCAACAGTAGAGTTTGTTAATTAGTAGATAAGATATGCCGTTGAAGTACTGAAGGGGGGTAACACTCAGTAGAGACTCATCTTGATAATAACAGAAGACCACCCTCAAGAAAATCACAGCCGAATAAATTTCAGTTATTGATCACAACTTCATTAGACTTCATGGATAATAAGCACGGTAGACAATGCCTAGCATCATATAAATCGTTTCAGTAGTATCTGTCTCAGAAAAGATCTGAATATTGATCACAAGCCAATCTAAGAGGCAAAGGTGCTAGAAGACACTCTGGGTAGTAGTATTTATAGTGATAATCATCGTAGGAAAGTTAGTGGTAGTAATACCAGACTGCACGGCAGTAAATAAAGAAGTAATAGGTATGATACTTGAATATCTTTGGCCGACCCAAATTGAGTCCTTGATTCAAATCCCACTATAGTCTCGAGAAACCACTTGTACAAGAAAGATCGCTGAATCTCATGCATCTCCATAACTGTGGCTTCAGACGTGAATCCTCCATATTCAGTTCATGTACCATCTAAAAATATTTCGACTGGAGAAGTTTAAATGCCAGTTAGTACTGATTTCAAAAACTAAAGATTACAAATCATTGAGAAAGTCTTCGAAAAACTAATCACTTCAAAGGAAATGGCTGGCATTTAAAGTTTCAAATCAAGGGCAAGTTTAAGAAGGAAGGCCTTGCATTTTAAGCTTAAAAAACAAGAGCAGGTTTAAGAGGGAAAGGGCCGTATTTATACCATGCCGACGCAGTCTCGACACAAATGCACTGCATTAGGGGGCTTGCAGATGGCTGTAAAAAAGGACTCTCACTAATATATAAAGGCCTGTGCCGCGTCTCGAAGAGGGTCCATTTATTGCTCTTTTACTACTTTCAATGACACCCTTAGGTTATAGTATAAACATACATACTTGAAAGTATTGCAAAGTGGATGGATTTGCCTAATTAGGAAATTCCTATAAAGCGAAATTTACTCTTTGGCAAGAGCAGGCTGAAGGAATGGGGTATTGGGCACTGGAGCTAGCTGCAAGTACCTGGTGTACGGGTGTGCGAATATTACTCCTGGTGTACCGATGTTTATGCACGGGTGTGATGCGAAGGTCATCTCGAAAAATACACCCTTATCAATTACCTATCTGAGAATGAAAGTCAAGACAATCAGCAGGTCTGCGGATACCTATGTTCCCGCCAGAAATACCCAGGAATCAGCCACACCCCGGAACTTGAACCCCGCTCTTCATCCCTTTGAAAGAGCTAGGGAGTACACCCGGGCCTTGACGGCCACCAAACTCGAGCGCATGTTTGCACAGCCATTCATTGGACAGCTTGGTGATGGTCACCGGGACGGAGTATACTGTATCCTGAAGAACTTCCAGACCACCAACCAAATTGCCTCCGGCTCAGGTGATGGTGTGATCAAGTACTGGAACCTCACGTCACGTGATGAGACACTTAGCTTCAAGGCCCATCGGGGTATGGTTACGGGTCTTGCCGTCACTCCCCGCAGAGGTCTTCTCTCAAGTGGTGATGACAAAACCGTCAAGTTGTGGTCGTTGGAGAATGAAGCTTTTGGTGACGAAACTGATGACTTGGATGTCTACCGCAAGGGTGGAAACAACCAGGGACTCCTCAAGACTTTTGCTGGCGAACACGCATTCCAGGGTCTAGACCACCATTTCACCGACGACATCTTTGTTACAGGTGGTGCATCTATCCAGTTATGGAATACAAACAGAGGAAACTACGTGAGTAATCTCTCATGGGGTTGCGACAACGTGTCGAAGGTAAAGTTCAACAAAACAGAAACCAACGTCTTGGCCAGTTGTGGTTCAGATAACTCTATTGTCTTGTACGATATACGGACAAACACGCCAATACAGAAAGTGGTGACCAATTTGCGGGCCAACGACATCTCGTGGAACCCCATGAATGCATTCAACTTTGCCAGTGGTCACGATGACCACAACTCGTACCTCTGGGACATGAGAGACTTGCAGAAATCGCTCACGATTTACAAGGACCACGTGAGTGCAGTCACAAGTCTTGACTTCAGCCCTACAGGCCAGGAGTTGGTTACTGGTTCCTACGATAAGACGATTCGGATCTACCGGGCCAGGGAGGGACGTTCACGTGAAATTTACCACACCAAGCGGATGCAAAGAGTGTTTGCAGTTGCTTTCACCACAGACAACCGGTACATTCTAAGTGGATCCGATGACTCGAATATCCGTCTATGGAGAGCAAATGCATCGGAAAGAGCCACGGTCAAGTCTGCACGTGAACAAGCCAAGCTCAACTACGATGCCAAGTTGAAGGAGCGCTACAAGACCATGCCAGAGGTGCGCCGTATTGCCAGACACAGACACCTTCCTATGGTGGTCAAGAAGGCCGGTGAAATCAAGCGCGTGGAGCTTGAAAGTTTAAAGAGAAGAGAGGACAACGAGATTCGTCACAGCAAGGAGGGGTCCAAGGTCAGAGTGCCAGAGAAAGAGAGACACATCAGGGGGGTTGCATTCAAGGATTCAGAGGAACAACCATGATACCCATGTCATCCCCCATACCAATGTGATGCAATCGGGATAAATTCCATTCTATCTTGGTGGTTCCATACAGTGGTACTTTATCGGTAGCAACCATATCGGTACCGGAGTTACCATTTTGGCATTTCGAAGTTACCATTTCGGTATTTACCATTTCGGTAGTAGCCATATCGGTAGTAACCATATCGATAGTTACCATATCGATAGTTACCATATCGGTCCTTATAAGTTATCAACCATTTCGGTAGTTGTGGCCACCCTCTGGGCAATCTATGGGCTGAAAATCCTCAATCAAAGTGGATTATACGCTAATCATTCCTAATGCGAGTGATGCCTCTGAGGCTTTGTGCTATCACATTCCAATGATCACAATAAATACCAGTGATGCATTCTGTCACTTGCGTGCAGTGATAACCTCTGGAGGTTGCCCAAATAAGAAACACAGGAAAAGGCACCAGTTTCCCATGGCGTCTGGGGAAGACCTGCCGTATTAGTGGCCATGGCACAGGGGAGTATTCTGCATACTATTCTTTCCTCCCGCAAATTGCATACATGATCAATCGGTCACTTCCAGAATACACTCCACGTTCAAACGTGAGACATGAACGTGAGACATAATTGATACATAACAAGTGAAACATCACATTATACTTAGCGTAGTGCACATAATCTAAGCAATTTAGATACAATGGTTAATTACTGTCATTAGTTGAGGTGTTCTGGCAGATAAGCCCCTGGTGCACGGGTCTGTCATATGTGTCGTGTGCACGGGCCGACTGTATGCAGTGATCCCAGAATGGCCCACTTTGCAACGGGTGTACAGGTGTGCCGTCTGAAAAAGGGGCTCACGTGACCCGATCTACTCCCCCCATTTCCCAAAACGGCAATTCCGAAAAAAGCAACTGCTTTACTTTTTCAAACTTGTCACGCTCTTTTGGGAGCATATCGTTGTGTGCACTTTTCCAGGTCAGTGCGCGCGGTTTTGTCTGCAGCCCAAGCTTTACGTAATCCGTGCTGCCCGTTCTCTTCTTTCCGTGCAAACACAACCTCCGCCGTGCACGAGTCTATACAAGGCAAACCCCTGAATATCTGCGTGTGAAACCCGCCGTGTTGTTTTCGGCCGCCTTTACTTACCCATTCCCGTTTTTTCGCCGTGTTTAGGCCCCTGGGTGCCACAGAATAAGCAACCGTTCGTCCAACCGGCCCAATTTCCTAGATCAGGCTATACGAAACTATCCGGATTGGGAAACTGATACAGAGCCGAGTTTTCTGGATTTCCAAAGCTTCCTGAAAAGTAGACGGGTGCATATTTAGTCACTCCACGGAATATACCTCCTGATTTCCGGATTAGTCAAGCCGAACAAGTATTAGAGAAGCAAGGTCATTTTTGCTGACTATCGTTTTGGTTATCACTGTTCAACATTAATTTTTTATTGTTTAACGTTTTAGTCATTTTGAAGTCAAGATTTGGTCAGGGAATATTATTGACCAATCAGAGACTAGATCTATTTGAAGACGTACTCAGAGGTACTCAAAGGTACTAAATTTAAGGGTACTTAATCTAAATCGACTGGTGACTCATACCAGAGGTTCTCAGAGGTACTACATTTGAAGGGTACTTTTTAATTGACTGGTAAGTCTTATCAGAGGTTCTGTCAGAGGTCACTCCCATTGGTTACTCATTGGTTACTCATTGGTTACTCATTGGTTACTCATTGGTTACTCATTGGTTACTCATTGGTTACTCCTGAGGTACTATCAGGCTTTTTACATCAGTCAACAACTACTGATCATTCCTAATTACTAATTCTGATCACTTGTGATTGGTTGCCATTACTGATATTCTTGGATTTACTGGATCCATCTCTCCATTCAACATCCAATCATCAAGTACCATGCCCGACAGAAACGTCTTGAAGATCTTCCATCATTTTAAGCCAGGACACAGCACAAACAATTCTAGCTCAAGTCCTGGCCATGGAGGTAATGGAGCACACGAAAATGGCGCAGTTGGCAACGCAGCAAGCGGAGGAAATGGAGATACCACGGCCAGTTCTTCGTCCACGCAGGGCGTGTCATCGGGTGAAACCCATCTCCGGCCGTCGGTGTCTAACCTGTCCCACAATGGAACCCGCAAGTTCTTGGGCATCCAAATCGGAAAACACGAGTCTGGAGAATCTCTATCGCTGCCTATTCTCACCAACTCCTCCGACCACAGGGAAGTGAATACTCCACCAATCCAAGCACCTGGAAGTTCTGTGCATTCGCCAGGTATTTTGGCCCAACACTCTTCTCAGCAGCATGCACACCGTTTGACCAGTGCCGAGGAAAACCCCGTCAACAAATCCACCAGCATGGTAGAGATCAAGCGACTTTTTAAGCCTTCCAGAAAAGTGTCCAAAACGCAAAACCTGCTGAGTGCCAGCGCAAGCATCACACCAAATCCCGCAGCAGCTAACCTTGGCTCTGTTGGTTCTTCGCAGTCCATCCTGTCACAACACCCCTCAGCCGCCCCAAGCAGAGAACCGCTGGCGACATCTTTGGTGGCATTAATCCAGAATACCTCTTCGCAATTGCTACATCAGCAGCAGAACAAACGCAAGGAGCAGTCTGTGCATGAACCATTCACACAGGACGAGTCACCATTGGTTAAAAAATACGGCAAGGTCAAAAAAGAGTTGGGGTCTGGTGCTGGAGGGTCTGTGCGGCTCATCATGCGGCCTCTGGACTCCAAAACGTTTGCGGTGAAGGAGTTCCGGCCCCGGAGAAATACTGAATCCTTTAAGGATTACACCCGGAAATGTACGGCCGAATACTGCATTGGGTCGACTCTTAAACACCCCAACATCATCAAAACCATTGATATTATCCATGAAAATAACCGGTACTACGAGGTCATGGAATATGCACCCATCGATTTCTTTGCGGTGGTGATGAGCGGAAATATGAGTCGGAATGAGATCAATTGCTGTCTTAAACAGATCTTGGAGGGTGTTTCATATTTGCACTCTTTAGGCTTGGCCCACCGTGATTTGAAACTTGATAATTGTGTGTTGACCACCGACGGAATCTTGAAAATCATTGATTTTGGAAGTGCCGTGGTGTTCAAGTACCCCTTTGATCAATATGGCAGCAGACTGGAGATCCACTACTGTCATGGAATAGTGGGCCTGGACCCATACTTGGCCCCCGAAGTCTTAAGTCACCAGAACTCTTATAACCCGCAACCTGTGGACTTGTGGTCCATAGCCATCATCTACTGCTGCATGACGTTGAAGCGGTTTCCCTGGAAAATCCCCAATCCGGAAAAGGATAACAGCTACAAGTTGTATGCGATGGAAGATGACAATTACCATGACTACTACCTTTCAAATGAGTGTCATAAGTTGTTGTTAAGACACCGGCACCTCAAAAACTTGATGGCACGACTGAACAAAAAACGCAAGCTTTTGAAGATGGTGGAGGGAGAAGATGACGAAACCACGCGAGAGCGTTCGGAGGTCTTGGAGAAGGAGAAGGATGATGGGGAGGATAAGGAAAGGGGAGAAAAATCGGAAAAATCAGAAAAAGCAGATGAGAAGCTTGAGAAGCTCAGTGGAGAGAAACTTGAGGAGAAGCTCAAAGCACTTGAAAACGTCGAAATTTTGGAACAGGCTCAGATTGAAGAAATCACGCGTGAGCTCAAGCAAATCGACGACAAGTTGGAGGAGTACGAAGCCATCAAGTCCGCACACAAGGCCAAGTACCTAGAAGCCAAGCAAGCGCAAGAACCCAATGGGGAAGGCGATGGCGAAGAGACACGAGAAACTGTCCGCAGATCCAAGTCCCACAAGCAAATCCATGGTCCGTACCGTCTCATGCGGCTTCTACCGCACGTGTCCAGACCCATCATCCATAAGATGCTCAAGATCGACCTGCACAAGCGGGCTACCATTGAGGAGATTATGAATGACGAGTGGATCCAGAGCATCAAGTGTTGTACGTTGAAGCAGGCGCAGAAGGGGGCGGAGGTGAATATCGAGGATGCTGAGTATGTGATTTTTGAACGGGGTGAGCCGGAGCATGAGCATACAGTAGTGCTCGATGAAGGAGACAAGACGTGACAAGCATGAGGTTTTTTGAGTTACATGAAGAAGATTGTACCTTCAAGATATCTCGGAGAAAGCATGTTTTAGGAAGAGACATGAAAGGTTTAATGAGTTTTATGCCATGGCATGAAGTACTACTTTAGGTCTACTCCTAAATCTGTCTTTCTACCCTGTCTACTGTCCAATGTCTGTCTCATGTCTACAGTCTGTTTACTGTTGTCTATCAGTCTACAGTCTACAGCCTGCTGTCCAGTGTCAGTCTAATACCTAGTGTCAGTCTACTAGCTTCTGTCCAGTGTCAGTCTAATACCTACTGTCAGCTACAGTCTTGTCTCGTCAGCGAATTATATCTTCAGTTTCTAATTCAGTCTGTTGTCTCCTTCTCTCCTTGTCTTTTTTAATTTTGACTCATTTGATTGAGACGTGAGGTGCATGTCTAGAACTTACGCAGATTGTACTTCAGTACTTCGGGGCCCATCTGTTTAGCTAGACTGACAATGGTCCACTTAATACCGGTAATCAGAATCTGTTAATATGTTGATGGGGAAAGTGTTAGATTAATAAGATAGAGGTGTGGTGTACGGGTGTGTATTTATATCCTGCACATACCGCATTATCACGATAACGCTCCACCTCTCACCAACCCCACCAACTACACCCCACTACAAGTCACATACACTATTGACACAGAAGTGTAGAAAGTGCCACACTGTGACTGCATATACTAGTTCGTACTCTAAACACAAGTTCATTTTAAAATCTCAACCATGACTCCCCTCAATGCAAGCAGACTCAAGACCACGCTCAAAATGGCCATCTCCAAGCTCAAGTTTCTCCAGGAAAAAAAACTCGCCCTCGGCAAGCAACAGCGGCGGCAATTGGCGGATCTCTTGGGTGCAGGAAAAGAAACCAGCGCCACGATCCGGGTGGAAAATATTATCCGTGACGACATTTACGTGGAATTATTGGAGTATTTGGAACTCCACTGTGAATTGCTCTTGGCGCGGCTCCTGCTAGTATTGGATGCGCAGCGCATGGAGGTGGATGCTGGGCTCAGCGAAGCCGTCGCGCTGGTCATTTACTCCAGTTCGCGCGTAGAGGTCAAGGAGGTGGCCGCGGTGGCCGACATGCTCAAGGTGCGGTATGGCGCGGAGTATAGCCGGAGGGTGGTGGACATGGCCGAGGGGGTTTCTGAAAAGGTGTTGAAACGATGTGATATCGAGCCTCCATCGCTGGATTTGGTGGTGATGTACTTGACCGAGATTGCACGGGCCTACGAGGTGCCGTATTCAAAGAGTGAGGGTCAGGAACAGAATGAGAACTTGAACATGGAACAGAATCAGAACTTGAAGCTGGGTCAGAATCTGGACTTGAAGCTGGGTCAGGATGGAACTGGGGACCAGGACGAGCCCAAGGGTCAGTTGAAGAATGGGGATGTGAATCAGGGTCTGAGTGTGTTGGGGGAAAAGAATGGACTGGAGAAGACTGGGAAACCCAAGGAATTGAGTGACTTTGATAAGTTGAAGGAACGTTTTGCTGCATTGAAACGGTGAGCTTGGGGGTACGACTAGTGCCAGTGATCTATTGATTCTGGACTGTTCATGGTCTATTGATTCTGGACTGTTCATGGTCTATTGATTCTGGACATTTGTGGTCTATGAATTCTGGACGTTTGTGGTCTAGGGATTTGGGTATTCACTGGTGAAATGACCAGATTGAAGAAATGCCTGTATTGTCCATTGTCTCTTTCTTATCTGTATGGACTTGTTGAATATCTAGTTATCTACAATGTGCTAGGGTTTCATATATGGTGAAGTCTCATGTTGTGATGTGTGATCTGAGCTCTGACTCTAGGTGTTGAACTCGTTGATATTGTTCATTGTTGTTGCTCGTGGGTGGAGCTCTAGTCCCTCAACAACCCAGAATGACGGAAGAATGACTATAGAATGACTGCAGAATGACGGAAGAATGATGTGGTTGGGAAATTCTTCAAAGATTCATCCGTTTCCGCTTTTAAAGAACGGGCCAACTCTTCCTTGTTCCCAGTGTTCATGAAAATCTCCCGAACTGTTCATGGCCTGGTTAATATTCGGGTGAAGAGGTGTTAAAACGGTTTACTGACTACATGTTAAATGGTGGCTCCCAAGCATGCTTGTGTGCATTGTTATTCAATGTTCATTCAGTATACCAATGTCTGTCAGACATCTACAGTCCCATGCCACATCTACAATGTCACGTGACAATCACATCTGCAGTGTCACATGAGATCCCATTTAAAGGGAATTCAATGTTGATTGTTTAATTTCGCTTTCTACAGTTGATGTTACAGAGTGTCGTGTGACGTGAAGGGTATTATGGATCCAAGTATCCAAAGACTGGTATCCAAAGATTGCAAAAAGACTGGATCATGAAGACTTCAAAAAGACTGGATCATGAAGACTGCAAAGAGGCCAAATGAAGGACTCATGATGACTAGACACTATGAGAACCTAAATCAGTTCCTGCAATACAAAGACCAGAGATGTGCAAAACTACGCGGAAAGTTTACCTTGGCAACTTGCACAACTTAGCCACTGGCCACCTCATCACCGAGGACGAGTTGAAGAAGGACTTATTGGTGTACAAGTGATGGACAAGATGCTTCGCAAGAAGGCATTGCATTTATCCTTTTCTTTTCGGTCTTAAGTGCCATCAGATATGTATCTGATTTGCCTATAAAGACCAATCAACACGAGTCGACCATACGAGAAAATTGGGGTATTAAGACTGGATTATGGAGAATGGAGTGTTAAGACTGGTACTAACACTGACAAAGACTGACAAGGACTAGCACCAAATCCTGATTACTAGACCGAATGACTCAAATCTAGTATGAAGACTGGAAATTGTGCTATTACCCTTTAGAGTCATTCCAGTTCTAATTTTGGAAACCTATTGGAAATTCTCAATATTTCATCGAAGAGCAGTCCTGACTTCCCACTGACTACTAACCACTGACTGTTCACGTGACTTCTAGTACTACGAGACGAGACGAGAGAATCTGTGGCCTCCTGAATGTGCTAAAGGCCTACCCAAAACAGACAAGTGTTTTGGCCATGTTTCATATTTGTCTCAGGTCGGTTTCCATTTTTAGATCACCACCACTGATTGGGTAATCCATGGGGTTGTATGCATTGCAGATCTGTTGATATCATGGGCTGTCCTGCACACAGGCCCGCGCCTCCAAAACATCAACCTCAATCTGAACCAACCCTCCCAGACTCCCAAACACATAAACCCTTTCCATGAGCATCTTGACGCCTCGGCAGAGTGACGAGCTTCACCGGGCGCTAATGCAGTACCTCGAGCCAAAACTCGCTGCTGCAAACCATCACAGTACTGTAAAAGTGCTTGGCCTGCTATTGGAGGTTTCCCCCGATAGTCCAGCCCCAGCACCCAATTTCCTTGAAAAAAAATGGTCCACGGTTCTCCGGTTGCAGAAGAAAATCTTGGATTTGCAGAATGAAGTCAATAGTTATAAAGCGTTGGTGGAGTTGGCGAATCAGGCAGGCCATTCGGCCGTGGTGGCTCGAAATAAGCTTGATTGGCTTCCGAGCTCGCCCAATAAGGTTTTTCCCACCAAATCCGCCCAGATTGTCAATTCTGTGGCCGTGCATCCGAAATTGCCCTTGTTGGTCGCCGGATGTACGGATGGGAGCATGGTGGCTTGGAACATTGCCACAGATGACCCTCTGATTCCGGAAAAACTCTGGGGGGCCCACCTGAGGTCCGTGCACAAGGTGCGCTGGTCGCCCGGGCACGTGGACGTGGCCTCCGATGCCTCGGACTACGTTCTAGCGTCGTGTCTGTCGGATTTGTCCATAAAAATCTGGGCTGGCGATGCATTGAAGCATATACGCACCTTGACGGGACACGAGCATACGGTTTCGGGGGTAGCGTTTTCGGCTCATAACCCGAACTTGTTATACTCGGTTTCCCGAGATAAATCGGTGAAAATATGGGATCTCGTAGATGGCTACTGCATCAAGACGTTTGTGGGCCATTCTGATTGGGTCCGGGACCTTGACGTCATTAGCATCAATACATCGTTGGCTGTGAATGTGCTCCGACGGTCTGAAATTACATCGCTAGAAATGGGTGACTTTGTGGTCACGTGCTCCAATGACCAGTCAATCCGATTATCCCATCATCTGGGCACGGGACTAGCCATGCTTTTAGGGCACGAGCACGTGATCGAAACCGTGAAGTTCGTACCCATGCTAGCGAACCAATACTTGGACAAATACATCCTACTGCATATGGACCGCTTCCCATACCTCTCGCATGCCATTGTGGAGAACGATGTCTATACACAGGTGCTTGGATTCAAGTACTGTGTTTCTGCTGGTCGAGATAACCTTATAAAAGTGTGGCTTCTCCCTCCACCCACGCTACATGCACACCGGCCGCCAATGCCGGCGATCCAGAATAATCTGCAGGGCTGGCACGTGTTTGATCTTTTGGGCCACCAACTGTGGGTGAAGAGCTTGGAATTCCACCCAAGCGGGCGTTATTTATTTTCAGGGTCGGACGACAAGACCATAAGGGTATGGGACTTTGCTTCCCTACCGGAAAAGGGTGTGATTTCCTGTACGAAGACGTTGACGGGGCACGAAGGGTTCGTCAATACCATTCATTTTGCTGGTTTCGAAGTTGTTCCTGGAAAGACGGAGGTTACGGAACTTAAAGAGTCCGAAACTAAGGAGTCGAAAGAGTCAAAGGAGTCGAAGGAGCCGAAAGAGCCAAAGGAGCCAAAGGAAGACCGGACAAAGTCGATTGAATCATCCATGCGGTGTCTCTTTGCAAGTGCAGGAACAGACAACACTGTCAAGACATGGGGATAGACTTCGATACTAGATATCTGAATATTAATTTTCATTGGTCGGTCAATGGTCAATCAGTTATCTGGTATTTTGCGGAGACCAATAAGTGTGAGATTGGACTACTCTTGTTGAATCATGCTTTACTACAGAGAATTATGTTAGGTCTGGAACAATTCTATTGGCCAATCGTACTGACAATTCAGCTCCTCAAAATGAGTGATTTGGTTTTTTTTGGCCGGAATTATCGGTGACCAATGCTCCATTGAGTTTTGAACATTGACTGCTATAACCAAGGATGACTGGTTTTCAATATTGATTCAAAATTGTATGGCAAAAGGCGTGGAAGGCTATGGTCAAAGACTGTGGATGAGACTCAGAGGTGTTAATACTGGCATTTTGAGTGACACGCATTTAACATCATCCACCACCAAAACTTCCAGCAACTCCAGGAACCAAAAACTCCAGGATCTCTCACAAACTCACAGGACCTCCAGGAACTCTGACAAACTCCACAAACTCTCACAAACACCTCAAACTCCACAAACTCCCAGTCAGAAGCATAGGCTTAAAATAATGCTGAATTACTTTCTTCCCTTCTTTGTGCTGGTAGAGCAGACTAAAAGACTAAAAAAGACTGTATGGACTGAAGCATGGACTAGACACCTAGGTAGATAACGAATACAGCAATACTCGTATCTATAAGCAGATTTCCAAAGTACGTAATGACCTGAAAAGAGAACTGTCTGGTTGAATAGAGAACAGTCGAGTTGTTCTGATACTATCATGGTGGGTGGTCACGTGACCTAGATATCATTGCCTATTGGAACACACAACATGTGCCTGATGAACTTGAGAGATCGCCACATGTACGGGCACTGCATGTTTATGTGAAGGCATCAAGATGAAACAATGATGGGTATTGTTGAAAAGATACAATTTCATTCCATATCTAGAATTATGTATATCAACCACTCTACTACTATATTGTAATACTACTAATACTCTACTTATATTACTATTGGCTACTGACCACTGACCATTTTCTAGTAGTATTTCTACTAACGACCATATCTTTCACACACCATCAATCTGACGTATCATTACAATGTGACTCATCACTACACTTAACTACCATTCACTCTTACTTACTAGTATAATAAAGTAGTTCATTAGACATATTCACTAACTACTACTACTGCTATTCCTCTTAACATTGGTAACTACTTCTGTGAATACTACTACTGTTACTACTACTACTGTTACTACTACTACTGTCACTACTACTACTGTTACTACTACTACTGTTACTACTGCTACTGTTACTACTGATACTGCCACTACTACCACTACTACCACTACTACCACTACTACTACTACTACTACTACTACTACTACTACTACTACTACTACTACTACTACTACTACTACTACTACTACTGCAACTACTGCTACACTATGCAATACTCCACTATAGCATACCATTCAATATATTGGCCTAGCCATATATTCATATTCTTTGGTCATGTTCCAGACCCTGGGTTTGGCTGAATTCATACTACTAACCACTACTAAGGTAGACCCAAGCCTCTCTGGGTTCTTGTCTAGTTTTTGTCTAGCTCTTGTCCAGCTCTTGTCCAGCTCTTGTCTAACTCTGGGCATTGTCTTGGAAAAGCAATGTAGGTGAGAGATTGATGAAGGAGAAAGATTGATGAAGGAGAGAGATTGATGAAGGAGAGAAATCATTTAGAAGTCCCTGGGACTAACAGCAACCATCAGCGACGTGTTTCTGTCAATTTTGGAGAGCTCCAAATTCAACCGATCATAGCTTTTGTTCACTGCCTGGCACTCATAATCAGAGACGTCCCCTTTGATCTTCTCTAACCTGAGAACATCGGCAACGACCTTAAAAAAGTCAACTTTTATTTTCTTTCGACTTATGATCTCTGTCAGAGTCAGTTAGTTGACGAGAGCAGAGCAACTGGCGCTTTTCTTTAGCAGAAGTTCAAAGGCACTTGGATTTTTTTGATATTGAATGGCATGAATTTCTTCAACGACATTTGAATTAGCTTCATTCTTGGAAGCAACAACCGAGAATGAGTTTCTCCTATTCAAGAGATCTGCCACCAGGACACTGTTGTCTTTTTGAGCAATTTGATCGGTCCCGCCCTGATTTGAGCGGCATCAATAGTGAAACAGAAGTCACGAATTCACTACTTTACATAGCAATAGAGTTACAAGACAGAAGACAGATATGATTACCCGAGTCCCTCATTTGAGAGAGTTTTTGAAATTCAATCATGTTTCAGTTCTTCTGTACTAGAAGGTATTTTCTAACGTGCAACAAAAAGCTTTCACCCACCTCTCACCTCGTCCAAGACTTTGGTCTTGTAAGGTACAACTTACATATCCCTTTATATCAATAAATATACTAAAACATAAGTTGAAAGCATCAAAGAGAACTGAATGTCTCTATATTTTTGTCAAAACGACTTAAGCCTTTGTCTTGGATTTATTCTTGAAAATCTTGATCAATTTTAAATCTTTCAAGTAGAAGAATGAACATAAATATCGCTTATTATAAGTCTCATCCAAGTATTCTTTCAACATATGTTTTGGTATATATTACAGGTATTCTTTCAACATATGTTTCGGTATATATTAATATATATAGAGGGATATGTAAGTTTTTCCTTACAAGACCGGAGTCTTGTTGAAAAACGGCGATTGAGAGAGCGCGCTCTGATATAAATGGCTTTGACAATATCAGGCAATCAGTTTTCCGAAACAATCAATTGTTGAAGACAATGGATTAAACAATGAAGGAAGAATCCCCAGATATAAAATGGGGCGGTGGCACCATTTTATAATTAGATAATTTCAATCAACATCAACTGCCGGAGACATACCAAGATGCCTCCAAGAACCAGACCCACCAAAAGATCTCGTATAGGTAATACTTCAATGGACTCTGACAACTCTTCTTCTCCTACTCCTGAAGTAAACACTTCTCCTGAAGTGTTTACATATCTTGATGAGACTATGAGGTCAATGTCCTATAGTATGGAACATCCTCTGGATGTTACACCCTGGTTAATTACCGGACCTCCTGGTGCTGCGACCGTCCTTGCGGATCTGGCGTTACATGATCTACAAATCTTAAGACGGGATGCAGACATGTTTGATAGTTATCCACTCGTGTGGGACCTGGAAATAGTACACCACTGGCCTGTATACAACATACTACGTAGTACCTTGACTCCGTGTGTTGACATATTCAGGAGACTCATTCCTGAAATTCTCGAAGTTGTCTTTTTGAATGATACGCAAAATGGACTTTGTTGTAGGAAAATCTATTTTTGTAGGAGGAAGGTTTCGACAGTCTGTGAATTGAACCTGAATTGATACTAGCCAAATACTAAATCAGTGATTTATGACACTCAGGAGAAGAGAATTTTGATGCCAGTGAACCACTTAATCTATAACACTAACATTACTAGTCACTATACTACTACTACTACTACTACTACTACTACACTACTATTACACTACTACTATTACTACTACTACACTACTACTACTACTACTACTACTACACTACTACTACTACTACTACTACACTACTACTACTACTACTAGTCACTATACTACTACTACTACTACACTACTACTGGGAGTAGGAGTATTACCACTGATATTACTACAAATACAAATACTCTTAGGTCTTGCAGTGATCATAATACTATCACTATCAATACTACTATTAGAAATACTACCTTAGAGCTATTAGACTTATTAAAACTACTATTCTGAATACTGCTATTAGAAATATAAGCACTCTTAGCGTTATCACTCTTGATACTACTTCTACTATTAAGTTTATTAAGATTGCTACCACTACCTCTACCACTAGTACTACTACTATTAGATACTTAATGCCTCTGGTGGTCTTCTGAAGTAGTACTATAAACTAATACAGTATATATATATACTCTGTACTATCCAGACAATTTGCTACATTTATCATATATCTAACCTCCATTATACCCCCTTCTAGACCATGACAAGATAAGTAGTTGAATTGCACTCTTGAAATATTTGAAGACAAGTATAGTGGGACTTAGGAGCCGATACTACACTACTACACTACTACTACTACTACTACACTACTACTACTACTACTACACTACTACTACTTTTACTACTACTACTACTACACTACTACTACTTTTACTACTACTACTACTACTACTACTACTACTACTACTACTACTTTTACTACTACTACTACTACTACTACTACTACTACTACTACCATTAATAACAAAATATCAGAGATGATAGTATGTGGGCCTAAAATGTATGGTTATAGATGTATAGGTATGAATAATAAAATAAAAGAAAAGGTGTATTGTAAGGGTGTACCGAAGTCTATGGTTTCAGCAGAACATCTAAGGTTAATAGTAAATGAATCTAAAATGCACAGTATTCATTCACAATGTTGAAAAGGGGGTTAATAAACATAAAGGATAGGTATATAGAGAAAATTGTAAGGGAAACATAGAATATAAAGAGTTATGTTGAAAAGCCTTATTAAATAACTAAAAATAAAAATGGAATCATGTGAGAATGGATTCTAATAAGAAAATAAAAAGATGAGAAGCAAAGCGTGTATATGTATTGGAAGTAACAATGTAAGAGATATGTGTGGGTATATATCTGTGTTTATACTGTTGTGTTATAAAATTATGGTTGTGTTGTATGGATCTGAATATGTGAACATACATTGATTCATTAAATAAGAATAAAAGTATGAAAAGCAAAGCTTGCGGTAAAAGCGTTACATATCAATTGATTAATATGACTATGTTATAAGATGTTTGTGACTGTGTTGTATGCTATACTAATTACAAAGTAAAAAGCAGGGTTGAGTTTGTCTACTCCCGAGATATGAGAATTTTGCAAGGGGGATCCAATTCGACAATGCTACTACCTACTATTGACTACTTACTACTGACTGCTGACTCTGAATGACCTAATAGTGACTACCTACTACCTAGTACTTACTAGTAACTAGTATCTACTGACTACCTACTACCTAGGACTTACTAGTAACTAGTAACTACTGACTACTTACCGACTACTTACTTACTACTTACTACTTACTACTTACTACTTACTACTACTACTACTACTACTACTTATTACTTACTACTTACTACTTACTACTAACTGCTAACTTGTTAGATCCAAGATAGACAGGACCCTGCCTATAGAGGATTTATGAAGCCTACTCTGTCCGATTGTAACAATCTTCATACAATGATGGCTGTGATAGCTGTGATATTGAATTTGCAGGCATCATAGTGGATTCCGCAATGGCCATCATAGCACTTCCACTTCGTTCAATTATGGCTACCATTGTTCCAGTGGAGACTTTCCGGTAACACGTTTTTCTCAAAGTTATATAACCCACTTCGGTTCCTCGCTTGAGGAACCATCAATGAGCAAAGTATTAGTAAGGCATGAATGCATTAAGGAACATAAGATAGCTACTAACTACTAACTACTAACTACTAATTGTCTACTTACTGACTACTTACTGACTAGCTGACTTCTTCCTATCTACTTAAGGTATTACTGTATTGGTATACCCCTTACTTCTACCACTTACTACTACTTCTACTACTACTATACTGTACTACTACTACTATACTGTACTACTACTACTATACTGTACTACTACTACTATACTGTACTACTACTACTAAGGTTCTAACGTGCTTGCTAATGAAACGAATACAGGTTAAAGCCTCAGGTCGCATAATAATTCTAACAGAAAGTACTGTTTTTTCACATTATCATAATCTACTCTTTGAATTGTCAATACCAGCTGCAAAACGGTAAAACGTCAATACGTCATTAACAAGTTCTATTCAACATTACAATTGTATAGCGTGAATTCTTATATACAAAGATTAATCTTTCCTCTTCCTCTTTTCATCCAACTTGGAGAACTCCTTGCTCCACAAATCGTTTATTAATTAATTGCTGCTCTGTTGTTTCATTTCGAGAATTTTGATACAACTGACTGACCTGGAAGCTCAAATTATCCAGGCAAATGGTAGCCATTAAGTCCGTGGTATCTTAGGGTTGAGCCTGATGGTCCACATATGATGCATGCTTGGAGAAGCCATACATTGAGCACAATTTGACATAATATCGTCCTTGGCGCAATACTCAATGCCCTTCAAAAGTATATTACTTACCTCCGCATCTCAAAAGCACCGACGAGGTTTTATTCAAAGAAAACTTCGACCGCTCCAGCTATGTTGATGGGCACATGTCATACAGAAAGGCGATCCCAAAGATTCTTAAGGACTTGGAATGGGAGGTTTTAAGTGAGGAGTTTGTTAGAACTTGTGCAGGACTTTGGGATTTGTAAAACAAAGTTATATCAGTTTGTATATTCGAATACTATAATATGCCTTAGAGGGATCCCTAGGGAATTATCTTGTCAGGCGAACCTGCTAGTTCTATATACTCCCTTGCTGCTTCGGGTAACCCTTGAGGGATATCTTGAAACAGCCGGCCTTCGGGATGTGAAACATCACAACATCGCAATGTTTCACATTGGCCCGGAGAAGTCCTTACCAGGAGTTCTCCCTGGCGCGGGCATATTACATGCGTCATCTTGCATGGAGTCTAGCGCCCAGTATTCAAGTCTCCTTGAATACTAACCCCCACACCATCTCATACTCATGAGTGGTATGGTTTGAGGCTAAGCCTAAGCTAATCTCCTTATCCACCGACACTAAATACTCAATTCTAGTGCTCGTAGGATTTTTCCTAACAGAGTTTGCGGAAACCGAGGAGCCAGACTACGAGCAAAAAGAACGCCAGAGGAAGTTTCTCAGTGAGTTCGAGGAAGCAAGGGCCAAAATGAATTCGGAACAAAGCACAGAGAAGAAGCTCAAGACGTGGAAGGATTGGTTCCGGCATAAGCAGAAGAATTGGTGGGAAGTCTATGACGAATCCGAGAACATTGAGAATGCACATGAGAAGAAGGAAGAGTTTGAAGAATACAACTTGCCAGAAACTTATAACTCCACCGAAAGAAAGAGAGAAGACGGCGACAATCCGGCTCCTCGGGAGGATATCTTTGATGTTGGTGCCTTAATGAAGGAGATGGAAGATATCGCCAATACCGCAGAACGAAAGTTGAAGACGATTTTTTCGGGCCCGTTTCTCTTGTAGCATGAAACCTAAAAATTTTGATTTGCAAATATGAACTGAATTAAACGAACTTACAGGAACCGTACAACCTCCCAACTCTGATCTCTTTATAAAGTGCTCCGTAGCTCTACAATATGCTACTATTGGTACACTACTAATATAGTGGTTTGTAGTAATAAGTGCTGTACTATAAAATTCCTCCTACGATTCAAGTGTTGTTCTTGAACTATAATAATTTGACCACACAAAAAGTCATAAACAAAGAAGGTAAAACCATAATTCTTTCACCTTTAAAAGTATTTCCTGCATATACCCTTCAAACAGTCCTTTTCCAAAGATGTTCTGTCAATCACGTTCAATCAAGTGGGGAGCACGCTGGGCCCACTCAGTCCATGATCCATCGTATACTCGGATCGGAATCTCGGGTGCTACCTTTTCGAGGGCCAACTTAAGAATCACCGCTGTCACACCCGTGCCGCACAGCGCAATGATGCCCTTATTGCCCAAGGGAGCAGTCAAATCAAGACCAAACTCACGCTTGAGCAAGTCGGAGATTTCCTCTTTGCTCTTGTAGTTTCCATTCTCGTTTAAAACTTTGGAAAATGGAAGGGAATGAGATCCGGGCACGTGTCCTGCAGGCAAGCCGGGCCGGGGTTCCGGTTCCTTCCCTGAAAAACGCCCGACCGAACGGGCATCAAACATGGTATACTTGGAAGTCAATTCTCCAGTTTCCACCAAATCAAATAATTCTTCATACTCGATGACCTGGCGCCGGTACTTTTCGAAAAAGGCATCTTGGGTAATGCCTCCGTACTGCAGGTAAGGCCGGTCGACCGGCGCTTCCCCCGTTACCAGTTCGGGAAATTGCCGTTGGAAGTCCGCGTAATGGTCCAATAAATAAACATCTTTATGGCTGTACAAGGCAAAAGTCCACGCGGCCCGCGGGCCCGAGAAAATCCCCGATCGGTCGTACAACATCACCGTATCGGACTTTTGGATTCCCAAAGCGGAAATCGACTCGTTGAAGACCCGTTGCAGGGGAAGCATATGCGGGTATTTGCTTGGCAGAAGACACACCTTGTCCAAATCGAAAAAGGCAGCATTTTTGATTCTGTTTTGCCGGAACTGAGCATGGGCATTGTGGGGGTTATTGGGCATATACCATGTGCTATCCACGGGGACCACGGAAGCAGGGCTGGCCAAGATCTTGGCTGCTGTTCTTGCCGAGATCACTCTTACCGACATATTCAAGGAGTTTGAAACAAGTTTGAAACAAGTTCTGAAACGTTCCTGAAACTGTTGTAATTAAGCACTTATTAGTTCAAATTGTCTCACAATCTGAAGTGAAGGTGCTTTCTGAACTCCTAATGTGTAGTCCTGTACAATGTGGGGTTGTACTGTTTGATTTCCTGCACAGATAAACAAATGTAATATCTGAAACAATCCTGAAACACCGGGTTCCTGTACGATCTCAAACTATTGTGAAACACTCGTGTGATTGTATTAAGATAGACCTGGGGTGAAAGTGAGGAATGGACATTCTGCAGGACGTAATCGCACGTGATCAGGTCTCTCCACAACAATGCTCGAATAAAACCATTGGTATGGAATGAGTGGGTTTGTTGTGGGAAGTTACTGTCAAATGGGTTTTTGTTGCTTGTAAAGAATCTGGGAATATACGGGGGGATTGTTGTTGTATGCAGGACGGTGATTTATTAAGAATCAGTCCAGGTCCTCAGTAAACATCAGTACCTCTATAGTAGTTAATATTGGTGGGTCTGGTGTTGGGAGACATCTTGGTATGTCCTCCCTCAGTTGATATATATTTCGGATACTCTTATAGAATAGCGGGAGCTTGTCCTTTTATATTGGGGTGAGCCTTCACACGACCACAGTCACGTGAGTGACCGCGGTATAAGAGAAACAGCAAGAGCTGTTTTTTCAACATGATTTTTAGATTAGTCAATTCCAATTGCGCATTAATGTTAGGCACTTCAGGTGGTCCTTTCAATAACCATGGAGTGCAGTCCAGTGTAGTATATACTGAGCACTATTAATAAATTTCGTAGTCTCATCAAGATAGGTAAATACTTGAGGTATTACACGAGAGCTGTTCTGGGTATTCTTCTGCTCTGCTGTTTTGGGGGTCTGGCTGTTCTGGGGGTCTGGCTGTTCTGGGGGTCTGGCTGTTCTGGGGGTCTGGGAGTAGAGGACATCTTGGTATGTTCCTCTCAGACAATATTCTGATTAATTAACTAACACTAGGACATGGGCGAGAGCTCCTTCTTATATAGACTTCAGTAACTCCGCTAAAGCATTTTACACAAGGGTTATGTGGGAGATAATTCTTCCTATTGTATGGGATAAGGTAAGTATAGCCTTAATAAGCTGGTTTAGCGCACTCTAGGTTTCTCGTGAGCGTGCGCCTTCCTTTTCCTAAAATGAACATTATTTGTTCACTTTCAACATGATTTGTGGAGAATCAATTCAAGTCCTTGGCAAACATCCGTGCCTCTAAACTAATTAATATTGGTATGCCCTCCCGAAGTTGACATTTCGGTACTCTTAGATATTGACGTCACTTATATTGGGGTGAGTCACGTGACTTTGGTGCTACAGACAGCAATAGTTCTTTCTTAACATTTCTTGATTTAATGCAATATCTGCATTTTACAAAATTTTTATTTATTGACCGTTTATGGCCTGGTGGGCGAGATTACTAAGCTGGTGTATTGGTCGTGTGTGTACCAATTCTATAACTGTTTTTAAAACTATTCAAACCAGTGCGACACAATGTTTCGTACTCCTTCGCACAGTCTTTCAAACCAAATGGCGTAATGCTTCACACCAACTTTCATTAGAATTCAATATTCTGAAATGTTAAGTCTGGAGGATTGCCTCATATGTACTACATTTGGGAGTCTGCAGTTAAAATCAAGGGCTACCCCGGAATAGGCTCTAGCGAGAAACCAAAACAACACCCGTACACCCGTACACCTCAGCAGAAAAAGGCCCAACGCAAACGACTGTTTATTCAACGTACGGAAAGAAGAGTGGGTTCTGTGGAATCCTGGAATTCCGGACTTTATAATCTATATTTTTGTAGCTGAAAAAGTTTGGTGGTGGCCTTTTAAAGGTGCCCTGATCTTTATGGTCACGTGACCACCGTTGAAGTTCCGGTCTAGTGCTTCTTTCCACTAATACCAAAACGACTACACCATAAATTGACCAACTATTCAAGGAGAATCTTAATCTGGTCAAAACCGGATGCTCTAAAACAGAATAGGTGGAATATCCACTGCTTAAAAGATACACTACTAGATAGGACGGAGTGTACAGTGACCCTTTGTTCAATTGTGCTAGTGTGGTATGAGACATTTGCCCTGGTTTAAATAGTTTTGAAAAATACTGTATGCACTACATTTGGGAGTCTTGCAGTTTCAGTCAAGGGCTAGAACGGACGGAAATGAAGTGGAAGGGGAACGAAACTTTTTTAATTATTGATTTGTTTAATTTTGCTAGTGTGATTTGAATCGTTTTGCTGTGCTGGTTTGAATAGTTTCGAAAAACACTGTACTACTCACTCACTCAGTTCTGGAACATAAAGAGTAATCTCAAGCTCTATGAAAAAAAAAATGAAAAAAAAAAAACAACCATTTATATTGACTTGATTAAATGACTGAAAATGATTTTGCACATTAAAATTAGACTTCGAAGTGACTGTTTTAGTTCAGGCCAACTTCGTATTTTGCAGCCAATACGCGAACTGTGTGTACATTATAAATGTGCAGAGAGATATAAAAGAAGTCGCACCCAATCCATAAAAAAACCCAAATTAGCCAGTTCAAAAAATCTCTTATACAAACCTTAGATAATCCTATAATCTAAGAACACTCTCTTACTCTTCTAGTTACGAGTCCGTATGAAAAGCATTTTTTTTTTATTAAGTCTTGGTGCACTGTACGTTGAGACGAATAGCAACTCGCAGTCTCAGATGTTAAGGCCTACCCAATATAAAATGACAAGGGCCCCTATTTTGTTAGTATAACGAAATTTATTCTAGCTAAAGGACTGGAATAGGATATACTAAGAAGTGTTCCAACACCAGATACCAATATAAAAAATTAGTATACAGGTACTTGATGGCCAACTATGCCAAAAGAACAGGTAAAAAACCTCCCAGGAGGCTGCTAGATTGGGATTCGAAACCGACATTGTGGTCAACACCAAGGTTTCGAAATTTGACCATGTGCCTCCATACTCTGAATGAAGCCCATGCACAAGGAAAACACCGCTTACCTGTATGTGTGTGGTAACGAGACGATCCATGGAAATGAGTTCAACAACACGCCTGATCCCGACTACTTGCCTGAAGACGTCGAGTTGGTGGCTGATATGTCTTCCAACATCTTATCAAAGGAGATCGACATCAGCAAGTATGGACTAGAAGAACGTTGGCTTGGATGTCATTTTTTACATCTTCAAGAAGTCTTTAATTGAGCAGCCCTCTGACGAAGAATTAAAGGCTTTGGATATTCCATTGGCACCAATTGCCTTTAGCTTCCCTCCTGTCATTGCCAATAATTCTGTCTACAACACCATCCCCTTTTCACATGCCACATCTTGAAATTGGCCACTGAGATGTTCTGATACATCACTGAGAGAATAGCTCCTATTCTGTAGGGGTGGAGTCTTATCGAGGATCCATCAGTATTGAGAAACATGAGCCTCGGCTCCATGTTTCCCTGAGACCGCGGTCACTCACATAACTGTGGTCGTGTGAAGGCTCACCCCAATATAAAAGGACAAGCTCCCGCTATTCTATAAGAGTATCCGAAATATATATCAACTGAGGGAGGACATACCAAGATGTCTCCCAACACCAGACCCACCAATATTAACTAGTGTAGTGGTACTGATGTTTACTAAGGACCTGGACTAATTCTCAATAATCAGAACAGGTTATGAGCCCTGTCTTTGGTGACTACACGGTCTAGTTTGATTTGCTTGGTGAAAACCCTGTCTTTGACATAGTCCACCTTTTTGCGAATCGGTTTGGTTCCTTGAAGTAGAGAGTCATTGTTCACTGTCTTAATTGCTCCTTCGTTGTCGCAGAGCAAAGCGCACTTGTGTTTATGACCTAATTCTTGAAGTAGGTTTGATATCCACTCGGGTTGACCATCGATAATTTGGAGTGCTATCATCTCTGAAGGCAGAATCAAGGCTATCCAGGCCATTAAGGACTTGGATTGGTTCTTTAAATAGCCTTACAGTTCGTACAAGTATTTTTCAAATAAACCTCCAGATGCAGGCTCTTTAGACTCTGTTGGTTTCCCAAATAAACCTCCGGGTGCAGACTCTTTAGATTCTGTTGGTATTCCAAACAAACTAGTGCCTGCAGCAGATCCACTTGTAGATATGTGTTCAGGGGTTCCACCCGATTTAGGCTTAGCACCGAATGCGGAAGTAGTTGTGCCAAATGCGGAGCCTGTTGCATTTCCAGCAGCAGCCTCACTTCCAAATGCAGATCCAGTAATACCAAATCCAGTTCCGGTAGCACCGAACGCGGGTCCACTCGAAGTGTTGTTTCAGTGTTGTTTCAGTGTTGTTTCAGTGTTGTTTCAGTGTTGTTTCAGTGTTGTTTCAGTGTTGTTTCAGTGTTGTTTCAGTGTTCTTTAGTGTTCTTTAGTGTTGTTTCAGTGTTGTTTCAATGTTGTTTGCAGTGTCGTTTGCAGCACTGCTTCCAAATTCAGACGTTCCAAATCCAGAAGTTCCTGTTCCAAATCCGTGGTACGAAAACGTTCCAAAGCCTTTAAGTTTTTAGAGCTTTAAAAGTTTACATTGAAAATTGGTAAAAAAAGACGG
This sequence comes from Metschnikowia sp. 01-655c1, assembly GCA_002370185.1. NCBI lineage: Eukaryota > Fungi > Ascomycota > Pichiomycetes > Serinales > Metschnikowiaceae > Metschnikowia > Metschnikowia sp. 01-655c1. Next base: position 66,204 of record NKZO01001659.1, read on the forward strand.
GGTTAAGGAGATTCTTCAGTTCAACTGGGAGTGGTTCACTCAACTGAGGTCAGTTCTCGAGTATAGCATATGATTTTGCGGCTGTTAACGCGTGGATGGAAACTGACAAAGCGGTCACACGCATGGAGCGACTAGCGATGATATGCAGGACGAGGGACGAGTCGCCGGGCCGCGTGAGAAAAGATTCTCAGCGTCCTATAGAGAAGACAGTTTTTCCGTAGGGTCAAGTGATGGGGTGGACTGGACCCAAATCATATTCAATAAAAGTAAGTCTGAAAACTAACAGCGGCCGAAAAAACTAGAGTACTCACAGTGCGCGCACAGTAGACTCAGTGACTAATTGAGAAGGTGTCTGCCTCTCGTATGAATACTTTTCAGCCTATGTTTGAGTATATGTATTGATATACAGGGATATTAAAGCTGTACCTTACAAGACCAAAGTACGGTGCGAGGCGGGTGAAGAGTTTTCACCCACTATGTTGAGAAAACAGCTCTTGCTGTTTGTCTAAGCCCGCAGCCACTCACGTGACTTTGATCATGTGAAGGCTCACCTCAATATAAAAGGACAAGCTCCCGCTATTTTATAAGAGTAACCGAAATATATATCAACTGAGGGAGGACATACCAAGATGTCTCTCGACACCAGACCCACCAATATAATTAGTGTATTGGTACTGATGTTTTCCAATGACTTGGACTGACTTCTTCACACACTATTGACCTGCACACGGTGTATCACTGGTCTGCATACAAAACATCTACGAATTCTGACTCCGTACATGCTAGGTACTTGTTGACAATACTATGGCCTATATTTATTTAGCGATATGAATTATATAAATTATTTCATTTTGAATGGCTTTATTTGTATGGGAGATTGGGGGATTTGTTGACTCGGAAGTCCTCATATACGTGCTCAAAATGAGGAGACTATGGGGTACAGACATACCCTTTTATATATTGTTTTAGAGTAAAGGTAAATACAGCTTTTAGTAGTAGGAAAACTGCCTCAACGTGCAGTAACATCGGTATGCTTGATTTTCTCGGTAAAGTGGTGCCCAGTTTAGCGAGGCACGTGGATCGTAAACTGCGACCGGTGCTGGGTTCTGTACTTCTGCTCACAGATGTATGTAAACCAAATTTCTTCTACTACCACTTTCTTATTTTTCCCAATATCAACCAAACTGACTTGGTATTGAATACCATCAAAAACCATCCCGAAAATATCATTGAAATCATTCAATTCAATCAATTATTAAACCTGTTAATCCTATCAATTAATTACTCAGTCAACTCAACCAATCATTTGAATACTTAATTGAATATCTGGATTAATTTCCTTCCATTCACCATGGGGCCAAACCCACCCACTTTAAGACCTTCAACGGGCTTGAAGCTGGATCATGTGGAAGTGACCTTTAAGGGCTATTTTGAAGCCTATGCAACGGACAATCATCCTAAAAAAGCTGAGCTTCCCCACCCAGATTATGCCAAGTATTGTCCAGAGCGTTATGCCAGGTATTGTGCCCAAAACAATCTTAACTCAGCGATTCTTTCTGACAAGCAAGTTCTGGACAGTTTGGACACTGGTGCAACTACAGTTGTCGAAACCCGAAAGTCTGTACCTGGACAAGATATGACTCTGAGCCAGGAAAATCAAACTTCTTTGACGGTAGCAAAGCCAAAAGCTTCCTTTAACCAAAAACTCCGGGGTTTATTGCTGCCAAAAGGCCTTGCCTTATTCAAGAAGGAAATGCCAGCTTCACCTGAGATTGGGTGCGAAAA
>NKZO01001661.1:0-77316 GCA_002370185.1 Metschnikowia sp. 01-655c1
TTAGATTTAAAAAGTAATATAAGATATAAGAATTTAAAATTACCTAAATATATAAAATTATAAAATCAAAAAATACTCATATAAGCGACCATATATTGTAAAATATATAGGAAAAATAAGGTGAATTTCATCTTCAAATATAGTAGTGACGATACTTGGATGTTCGCTCTGAAAATAGTAAAGAACCAGTTATTGTCTTCAACCAAAACTTTGTAAATTAAACCAGCACGTAGACCCTCCAATTGCATTTGGATGTCTATGACACCAAAACCACCGTGATCAATCCTAGCAAAGATCTTCTCTTCCCCTAAACGAGGAAAGAAGTTCTTCACTAAAGACTTGAGCTTTCGGATCAGTGATAAAGGCATCGGCTGATGAAGATCACGGTAATAGAGCTTCAAATAAAGAAATGTGTTGATGGCATGCGCCCTGTAGATCAACCCAAGCCTCCTTATGTTCGTGCTTTGGCGTAAACCCACCATGTCTCTATTTCCTTATCCCAATCTAAGTTTTGTAAAGGGAAGCTGAGGTATTTAATATCGGCCTCTTCATATTGAGATTGTGGAAACTGAAGATAAGGATGAGTCGGAAGATTAGGTTACTACTTCGTAAGGTGTACTGGTGTACTATAGTACTTCTTAGGGGTACGGTATTTATATGCCCCCATATTTATTATCTCTTACATACTATTTCGTGTATACTTTTCCCGTGTCTATTTACGTGTTTATTTCCTTAAAATTTCCCACTCAAAATTGGTGACACTCTCGTCCTGGGCCTTGTTGGCATCAAAATCATACCATTCTGTATCTTCTAAGTCAACTTCTGTAAAAACAGTTAGGGATTCGACACCTTTGCAGGTCCACTGACCTTCAGGAAAAAAGTCAAGGAAATATATACTCCTGGCGTCAATTTCGAGAATATTGGCTGTGCTCCCATTAAGTTTTTCCTTAGTACGTAAGATCAGACCCGAGTGTTTGTTTTTGCAAAATGAGCAACGAAATACAAAACTTGCCTTGCCTCGGGATCCGCTGATTTCGTGTTGTTCAAAACGGTAGATATTGATATTTTTAGGGTGCACTTCTCTGCACTTGGTATATTTGATCTTGAATGCAGACTCGTATGGCGACTCTGGCGTATCCAATGGTTCGAGGTCTGTGATGTTTGAGAGTTTGCCCTTGATTTTGAGGTAAACTTTGGGTGTACTATACTACTTCTGAGGGGTAGGGGTGTACTATACTACTTCTTAGGGGTAGGGGTGTACTATAGTAGTGTCTATACCACGTCTTAGGGTACGGGTGTACTATACTAATGTCTAAACTACTTCTAAGGGATGTACAGGTGTACTATACTGCTTCTTAGGGGAAGGGGAGTACTATAGTGGTGTCTATACCACGCCTTAGGGTACGGGTGTACTATACTAATGTCTAAACTACTTCTAAGGGATGTACAGGAGTACTATACTGCTTCTTAGGGGTAGGGGTGTACTATAGTGGTGTCTATACCACGTCTTAGGGTACGGGTGTACTATACTAATGTCTATACTATTTCTAAGGGATGTACAGGTGTACTATACTGCTTCTTAGGGTACAGGTGTACTATACTAATGCCTTTACTTCTTCTTAGGGTACGGGTTAGTGTTAAAAAAAGAAGCTCTCTTATTTTTGCGTTGGTGAATGGAAGTGGAAGTGGAGGGTACGCATTGGTGTACCGGTGTGAGTATAAGAGTGGGTGCGAAAAACACCGTTTGCACCCATTCTCTCGCCATTGCTACTACTTGCTACCACCAACTTTGCTAGCATGCTGATTCTCTCCAAGTCCCCGGTATTGGCCAGAAGACACGTGGCGTTTGCTGGCACCGAAGACCTTTTGGTTGACTTTTTCTGCGTTCGTTTTGCCACCTCCAATGCCAAGGTCTTGGCCACTTACCTCCAGTTTGTGCTTGGATTCAAGGAGATTGCGTATAAGGGATTGGAAACAGGGGCAATCTTCAAGGCGTGTCACGTGCTCAGATGCAATGATATTGTGTTTGAAGTGGTTAGTCCTCTTTACTGCATTGAGCCCATGGAGGAGGTCTATGATATCCCTCTGAGTGGCAGTAGTGACTGGGAAGATGAGGAATTGGGGGAGCGAAACTGGGACAATCGGATGGCGCACGACCCGTGGTTTGCCCGGATGCTTGAAATTCCCAAGTTCCGGACCTTCATGTCGAAATCGCACCGGACACCTTCGGAGCTCCAGGCCATGTTGAATGAGATCCTTGATCTGGTGGCCATTCTGCGTTTTGTGACTCGCCATGGGTCCGGGGTGTTGGATGTGGCATTTAGAGTGGTGGATGTGGCCAAAGTGTTCCAAAGAGCCATTTCAAATGGTGCTATAGCGTTGCAGGAGCCCATAGTGGAGACCGACGAAAAAGGGTCTGTTTGGGTGGCCATTTTGGGGTCTCCCAATACCGATCTCCGCCATACAATAGTGCAGAACATTAACTACTCGGGCGTATATTTGCCTAATTACGGCAAACCCATCGAAACCAAGGATTTTGGCTCCGTGGGTGTTTCTGGAGACGTTTCAGGACGGCCTCCTGCATATACACCACTTTCAAGTGTCCAGAGTGGGCTTCTCCGGGTAGATCATTGTGTGCAGAATTTTTCATGGCACGAGATGAAGAAGAACGCCATGTTCTATTCAGCATGTTTTGGCATGTCCAAGTTCTGGTCCGTGGACGATAAAGACGTCTCAACCGGGAAAACAGGGCTCAATTCCACGGTGATGATCTCGCAAAATGGACTAGTCAAAATGCCCATCAACGAGCCGGTCAAAGTGAAGATGAGAGGCCAAATTGAGGAGTTCTACGATTTCCACGGAGGCCCAGGCGTTCAGCATATAGCCTTGCAAACCGGTGATATTGTGCAGGCCGTGGAGTATCTTGGGAGCAGGGGCATGGCCTTCAACACCATACAGGACGAGTATTATTTGGAGCTCAAGCAGCGGTTGGAGTCACACAAAATCCGTCTTTTCGAGGACTTTGACCGGCTCCAATCGCTCAATATTCTCGTGGATTTCGACCCCAATTCTCGCTACTTGTACCGGGACGACTTCTACACGTGCCATTATATTCTCCAGATTTTCACCAAGCCCATACAGGACCGGCCCACGTTTTTCTTTGAAATTATCCAAAGAAGAAACCACAATGGCTTTGGGAAGGGCACGTTCAAGGGTCTTTTCGAGACCATCGAGCGCGAGCAGATGTTACGCGGAACGCTCTAGCTAGAAATGCGCTATAAAAATGCCTTTTTGGGAGGATTTACTAGGAAATTTTAGTTGGAACTTATACTTAAAGAAGTGGATTGTAGTATTGTATTTTGGGAGTTATTAATGAGGCGTTGTAATAATGGAAGATATGATCGTATTGTGATGAATGTTAGGTTCTCGTTACGTCTGGCACTTTCAACATATGTTTTAGTATATATCAATATTCAGGGGTATTGTTATGCTCCGGTTTACGTCAGGTACTCTGGTTCTTATGTTTTTTAGTTGATAATTCCTCCTAGGGAGATATCTGAGGTACTTAAATACTTTTAGAGGAGAGGGCGTGCGACTAAGCAAGAGAACAATAGCGATGAGCACCTTCCCAACATCGTACGATGTTGGGCCTCGGCGTCTTGAGGTGGCCATTGTTAGGATTAGACAGTGTAGGCTCAAAATACCTCAATAGGTAGGGCACTACCTTGGTGGATCTAACAGGTATGTAAATAGTACCATACAAGACCAAAGTCTTACGACAGGGCCGCAGCCGCGTCGTATATTTTTCCGCTCGTCGAATGTCTGTACAGTCCAATATTCTAAGACTTATACATCTCTATTGTGTACATACAGCATATCCACGAGATACCTCGCCTCTGTACATGCTAGGTACTAGTTGACAGGTACTTGTTTAGTATGATCATCACCGATGATTTCTTAAAAAAGAATATGGGCTAATTTTTAGTGTTTTCAAGTGAAGCAATGCATGTAACAACTCCTTAGCAATCATTATTCTACCCACCTCAAGCAATCCTGGTACCTACAATGAGGATGAAAAAAAGGATTTGGTGAAGAATATGTAGGAGCTGTGTAGAAGGAGGAGTAAAAGGTCCTTAACAATGGTCGATGATAGTGTCCTGCACAGAGGCTTTATTCTATCACAATAGGTGGATCACTACCCATGGTTGCTCTAACAGTCATATTACACTCATACTAATCATACACTCATAGTAATCGTATCTTGAAAAATAAAGGTTTATATATTGTTTCAAGAACTAATTAAAGACTTCTATTAGTATATTTACATAGATTTTGTTAGATCCGCAACTGGCAGGAAACTACCCAGACAGGTATTATGAAGCCTACGGAGTCTGATCTGACAATGGTCATTCCAGAATGCCACTTTCTCAGTCACCATAAAAAGCACCAGGGTTGAATGTAATAAACCCGAGGTACCAGGTCAGAATGTGAGGGTTTTTATCTATTATAAATGGCTGGATACGCTGGCTTCCCCGACAACTACTTAAGTAGCTCGGTTCCCTCGTTTTGGGGAATCATTAACCAACAAAATTAAGTTAGTACATGAACGTTTCACTAGAATCTAACACATTGTATAACATAGTGTAACATAGTACATAATAGTACATAATAGTATATCATAGTATGTTAGATCCACTACAAGCAGGGCCCTGCCTAAAATGGATTCATTAAGCCTACTTTGTCTGATTGTAACAAATGCCATGCCATCATTTTATGAAGTACTACGATGACTGTGATAAGGAAGCTGCAGCCATCATGGTGGAGTTGGCAATGGTCATCATAGTAGATTCTTCAATAGCCATCATTGTACGAAGTTCTAGTGGAGAGTTTTCCGGTAATACGTTTTTCTCAAAGCTATATAAGCCACTTCGGTTTCTCTCTTGGAGGAAGCATCAACGATTAAAGTATTAGTAAGGCATAAATGTATTAAGGGACATAACAGTATCACATAATATCACATACTATATCATAGTTTATCATAGTATCCTAGTAGGGTGGTGAGCATGGTAGTGCAGTGTATATAGCTCATTCATATTATTTGTGTTAGATCCAACTTCGGTAATGGTCTACCTATTTCATTATGTTGAGCCTACGTTATCTATTGCTAACAGTTGTCATTCCACTGTGCCACACCTCCACCATCATTTTACGAGCACCAGGAGGAAATTTGATAAACCCGAGGTACCAGGATGGAATGTGGAGAGTTTCCCCTTGCACCTATTTTTAACCGGCAGGATACACCAACTCCAACGGAGAACTTCTTAAATAGCTCAGAATACTCTCTCTGAGGAACCATCAACAAAAAACATACTGAACAGAGTACCTGGCGTAACAAGAATCTAACAAATCTAACAATATGGGTGTAACACGAGCCGTTTGTAATTGAGCCTAGAACTGCAGATCAATTAGCAGACTCCCTTTTTGGGTAATATCTTGAGCCTGTGACTGAGGTGGGTAATCCTCACAAGATGTTAAATGGGGTGTTGGGACCTCGGAATGAGACTAAATGGGTGCAAAAAACACCCGTGCACCAGGATACATCAGCACAAAAAGGCCCAACGCAAAAGACCTTTTTTTCAAGGGATTTTGATGGAACTTGGCTGGCTGAAATCCTGGAATTCCGGATTTTACAGTGCATATATTTGAGTGGATTATCTTTTGCATGGGGACTTTTGGAGGTACTCTAGTTGGGCAATTCCGGCCGCAGCCCGCAGTTCCGGTCAAGCATACCAGAACAGTGCTCATAATCATACAATATCAGTATGCCAAAAAAAAGTAAACAGTACGGATTCTGTCCAATATTACTCCATAGTGGTTTGGAAATCCTGCACACAGCAACACACATTGACTAGGCGACGCCTTTGTCAAATACTTAAACAGCTCAGATTCCTCCGTCCGAGGAACCATCAACAAAAAACATGCTGAACAGAGTACCTGACGTAACTACAAGAATCTAACAATTTTTACATTTTTTTATAGATGCTATTTACCTACAAAATCCGGCTTTTCTCCTAGTAAGCGTTGTCTCTGACCCATTGGTATTTGGCTTTACAAATATAACATTATATACTTCTGAAGTTTGAGTTCTTCATTATTCAGAATTGTATAATTTTGAGTGAAGGTGATTTGTAGTCACTGAAGTGTATATGAGGTGCGGGTTCCTGGGAATATATGAACCAATGTATATACGAAAATATAAACAATGTATGTATCATCCAATGTTTACAAAAGAACCTCTTTGAAATCATTAACAGATGTTTACAAACACAAAGCCACAAAGCCACAAAGCCAGAAATATACATATATATAGTGTCTGGCCATGTCTGTTCAACCAGGCTTGTAGTGTGCGGGTTGAGAATGTAAGTGCGAGAGTGAGACAATAGTGTGAGCATACAGTCGTTTTCAAAAGTATTCAAACCAGAGCAAAAAAATGTGTCGTACCCCTTTGCGCAGGCTTTCAAATCAAATGGGGTAATGTTTCACACCAACTTTCATCAGAATTCAATATTCTGAAATCTTAAATCTGGGGAATTGCCTGATACATAAAATAAAAATGAATCTGTAGAAACATAAGCCCATATTTGAAAGATTTATGTATGTACTACATTTGGGAGTTTTGCAGTTTCAATCAAGGGCTACCCCGGAATTGGCTCTGGAGAGAACCCAAAACACCCGTACACCCGGCTACCTCAGCAGAAAAAGGCCCAACGCAAACGACCTATTTTTCATGGTACGGGAAGAAGAGTGGGTTTGGTGGAATCCTGGAATTCCGGACTTTACTATGCATATTTTGTTAGTTGAAAAGGTTGGAGTGGTGGGTTTTTGGAGGTCCTGTAGTTGGGCATTTCCGGCCGCGATCCTCAATTCCGGTCAATCATACCATAACAGTACTCATAATCATACATCATAAGTATGTCAGAAAACAGTATCCTTCGCAGTCTTTCAAGCCAAATGGGGTAATTTCTCACACCAACTTTCATCAGAATTCAATATTCTGAAATCTTAAATCTGGAGGATCGCCTCATATGTACTATGTTTGGGAGTCTTGCAGTACCAGTCAAGGACCAAAACGGACGGAACTGAACTGGTTTCCTTGCTGTCGATGACACCTTTTGGTTTGAAAGACTCTAAGAAGGAGTACGAAACTTTTCAACCTATGTTTTAGTATATGTATTGATATACAGGGACATGTAAGTTGTACCTTACAAGAGTAAGTTGTACCTTACAAGACCAAAGTGGAATTGGACGGTGCGACTTACATGTCCCTGTATATCAATACATATACTAAAACATAGGTTGAAAGTTTAAGAGTCAAATGCTCTACTGAACAGAAACTGGACTTCGAATTGGAAGGCCTCACCGCCTTATTTCCACCTGCAACATTGAAGCAACTCGACCTCTGGTTGAGAAGCCCGCAAATCGACGTCGACGACGGAGACAAGCGGGAGATCCTTGATCTGTTCGCTGCAGAGGCTTTCCCACAGATCGCCGCCTGGGAAACCCAACGGAAATCTCCAGCGTCCCTCGGTGTACCCGACGAAGTGTACCCCAAACTATTGGAAATGTTAAAGGATCGTGATGGTGCCGAAGATTTCGCCCACTAGGAACCTGCACACGGTACATCTCTGGTCTGCATATAACTCATCCACGAAGTACTCTGACTCCGTACACGCTAGGTACTTGTTGACAAAACTTTTTGAATTATTGCTTTGAACCATTCTGCCACGCTAGTTTGAATAGTTTGAAAAACACTGTAACATATTGGTTGTTAGACATAAATGTAGTCTGCATACACTAAGAAATCACCAAAATGACAGACTTAACCTACTTATTGATATAGTACTAGTTGTACGACTACTGGAACGGAGGTCATAGTCACTACTGAACGCTTGGAAATGTGAAAAAAGGAATTAGTCTATGTAATGGGGGACTGGATGCAGGATTGCCTCTAGAAACATTGACGTAGAGTGGTTCGACTTTCAGAATAACCATACCGTTTAGGAAAGGAAGTAGTCCTGCATACAAGAACATTTCCCTATACCCCATATATTCTATAGTAATTACCTGAATGTTATTAAAGCAGTAGTATATTGAATAATGTTACTAACGTAGTATACTGTATAATGCCGGTGCTGGGTGCATAATAGTATGGAGAAATAGAACAGCCAACTTCATACAAGCATTTCACACTGTTTCACATAAAGTCAAAAATGGTCTTCATGTTCACGTACCGACGGCCACAGTCTCTTAAATACACCTCCACGGCATCCCTGCAAGCCCCAAAATAGCCTCTGTTCTGTTCAGCCAAAGCATGCACTTCTCCTTCACTGATCTCTGGAACTGTCTCTCCAACAGGCCGCAATTTACGGGCCTTGGCCTTTTCCACATCGAAAATCGCCTCGAAATAGAGGAGCTGGTTGTACAACGCCTTATCGCTGTACTTGTAGCGCATGACACCTTTGCACCCATGGGCCTTGCCCGAACTGCCAATGCACCGCTTACCGTAGACGGAAATTTGCCTTGTCTGGATACCACAGGCCGAATCGTCACACATGAGCCATCCGGCATAGTACACGGCCAAATGCCTGCGGATTTCCGTTTCAAGCTGGGCAACCACTTTCAAGGGAGTGAATACCGCCTGACACAGGGTGCACGTGACTCCATTAAATGTGACCTTATAATCTGGAGAAGCCACGAGTCCTCCAAACCGGAACTTCTTGCCGCATGTGCATGTTAGCACCAAGAAACTGGCCTGGCGGAACCGCTCGAGATCGGAGATGTTCGATTCCAAAGGAGCGATTTCCGTATCGGTGTTTCTCAAACGGGCAGCATACTTCCTTGAATCTAGCCCCAAACTGGTGGCCACACGCATAAGGTCGATGCCCTCGATCTTCCCCACAAGTCTCTCCACTGGCGCATAGATCTGCTTTTCAAGGTAATAGTCTGCATCGGGAACAAACAGGGCCTTATTGGGAAGGATCTCCTGCATGGCCCGGGCCCTCAGTGCAGGCAGATCGTCTTCCTCGCCATCACCTTCTTTTTTCCCAATGGCAAACGTCACCACACTGCCTGCTTTGACCACTTTACCTTGTTTCCGGAGCCGGAGGGCCACCTGCACAGGAGGCATGGTCTTGCCGTGGGGATAACTGGCCGGATCTTTCGAAAGTCTTGTGTTGATCTGGTACCGGTCCACACCAAACTCGTTGTTGCGGATTTTCCCGTTCATTTTCTCCAAGTAATCGTAGACCTGCTTCAAGGCTTCCTCGGGGTCCAAATCCAGGAGCAAGATCTCTAGAATATGCGTAGAAATCTCTTTCGAAAGAGGACAATACTCTCTTCTCCGCATATCCAAACCCTTGACCTCCAACAGCAAGCGTTCTTTGCCAGCTTTGTCCAAAGAAGTGGTCATGGCCGCGTACTTCTTTTTCGCATGGAGAAGGAGCCGTTTGAACACATTATCGGTATCGATTTCCAATAACTTATAGCGTTCATTGACTTTGATCTTGAAATCGTCTCCGATTTTGAGTGCCTCTCCCAAGTTGGTAACTCCAGTATCGATCATCACCGAATCAGTGTCTCCATACACAACACGCAAACCAATCAGCTCGGCCAATTGACGTGTATCCATCAAAATCTCTCTTCCTTTATTGGTCACCAACATGGCCAACGGTTTGGCATAGAACCGGGAATTGACGTACCCCAAACATCCGTACATGGAGTTGGCCGTAAGCTTGAGGGCCTGCTGTTTTATATCGTATTGGGCCTTTTCCAGCGCCGAAAGCCCCGAAGCCTTCATGAGTTTTTTCACCTCCCTTCTCCTGGAAACCAATGTATTGAGTAGCCGAGGTAAAACTCCAGGAGCAGTATCCCGTTCGGGAATTATGGGTAAATCCTTGTCCTCGTCATGAGAGACGTTGTATGCATTCCGGTCCACCGTAGTGAAGCAGATGTTATATTCCTGGATGATACTCGGGTATAACGAGTTGAAGTCCATGACTAGGATGTAGTTTTTGTGCAAGCCCTTTTCGGGCTCGAAAACAAGACCTCCCTGATACTTGGGCTTCTTATTGGACGTCACCGTGGTTGCATCATCATCTGCTGCCTCCACCTTGGCATCCTGCTGGTTCTGGTTTCGCCTAAACTTGTCTTCCTTGTCGGGGAGGATGTACAGGTTCTTCTTGAACTCGTGGAGGAGAATGTACTCGTTCCGGCCGGCCCTCGTTCCCGAAAGGGTATGAGCCCACGCATTACCTGCCAAATTGGTCAATTGTTTCGAAAGCAGAAGGATTTGCACTGCAAACGCAACCTTGGCCGTCATCTCCACCTGCACAATGTTCTCCTTAATGGGCATCATCAAAAACGAAGCGTCCTCGGCGTATTTGGGGTTGGCAAAGTTGATTTCGGGGCTGGAATGCGTCTTATGACACACAACATTGTACATTTCCGAGAGATCCCACGATTGACACTTGGGCGTAAGCGATTGGCCGAGCTCGTTGGCAATGTCACAAAGTAACCGGCCTTGGAAGATTTCCCGGATCACAAGGTTACTGTTGAAACTGTTTCCTTTACCGAACCGGTCCGGCCACGACTTTCTGTTTCTTCTTCCCAAAGCAGACCATAAGGGGACTTTCAAATCGTACATTCGATGCACCAAAACATCCAACGCAATGTTCTCCAAACGATGGCCAAAAATGATGTCTGGATCGATGGTTTTGAGCCTTGCCGCAAGGCACTGGAGCAACGATGTCTCGTTTGGGAGCGTATTGAGCCGGATTTTTTGCTTTTCTGCAAGTGCTCGGAGCCCCGGAGGATACGAGGAGCTTCCGATGGGCCGAACCAATGTGAACACCTCACTGGGTGGGGTGCTCTCGTCCACAGGCGTGTCCTGCGCAATATTATGGTAAACTGCCACCGAAATACAAGCAATTTCTTGTTTGTTTTGCTTGGGGTTCATGAGTGCCTGCACAGATAACACAATCGCCGTCAAGGGGGGCGGCAAAAGATTAGGGTCATTGGTAATTGGGGTGATATTCGATGCGGACTGCACACAGGCCTCGATCTGGCAATGGGACACATTTTTAAGCGTTTGAAAATCAGCACCCGTGATTTCAAGCCAACATGGGCCCATGATATTCTGTTGCATCACAAACAGCTCAAATATGTTGTTATTGGTACCGAAAATCCGCAGAAAAGTCTCTCCTTCCACATCGGCCGGCATGGTCACGTGACGGTTCTTCTCCGTCTTGAACGGTAACAAGATCTTCAAGTATTCTGTTTCCTTTGGAATGCCCGGGAGTTCGAAAGCGTACTTCATTTTCTGTGGCTTGGCCCGGAGCTGTGGAAGTCCATAGTGGTCTATGAGAAGTGGGGCCAATTCCTCATGCACATCTTTGATGGAGACCGGAGTATCTGTTTCTTGGCCGTCCACAACCCGGTTTTTCCGGGGCAAGGCATAGAGTTCCCTGCACATTCCGTTGACCTGCACGACGGCGGACTCGTAGGTTCCGGACTTCAGGAGGACTTTACCGAAGAGGAGAAGCGACTTGTCGATTTCGGCATAGTCAAGCCAATACATCCGGAAGCTGTTATTGTCCGCAAAGTCTTTGGCCTCAAGCTTGGCCACAGGAGCGGTGGCGGTGGAAGTGTACGAGGCAGAAGTTGTAGTTGTGGTTGTGGTTGTGGGAACTTCCCGTTTAGGCAATTTCTCGGCCTTGACTGCGGAGACGTTGACATTTGACACCGGAGCAGCAGCCGGACGCCGCCGACGAACCACCACCTCATCCTCGGACCCCGAGTCATCCTCCTCTTCTTCTTCTTTAGGTGCAGTATCGGACTCCTCGGCCTTAACTATGGGTTGAGTATCGGAGTCCGGATTGCCGATAGGCTGAGTATCGGAGTCAGAGCCGATCGTGGTGGCTGCATTTAGATCATCAAGGTCCATATCCATGGCATTGGGGTCCTGCATATCCGCCTCGTGTAAGTCCACATCTGCAGCCTTACCTGGTTTTCCACTCTTGGCGTTGTCCCGTTTCTTTGGTTTGGAGCCCGTGGCAGTCATGAACCCAAACGGGGAATTCTTCGGCACGCGTTTCGGCGCCGCCTTATGCCGTTTCACAGGCTGTTCACCACCGAATTCGTCCAAAATATCATCAATACTCTGGTTCGATACCGCTTTCACCTCTGCTTTACGAGGAGCTGCTCCTGCACTGAAAAAAGAGTTGATATCGGCGGTTTTGGCCACCTTGGCCACTTTTTTCGCTGGCTTGGCCCGTTTTGGCTCGTTTTCCGCCGTTTCTTCATCGGAGTAATAGTTGGGCCGGGTAGAATCGTCCCACTCATCTACACCGTTGTCCACGTATCCTTCTCCATTGTCATCGACAATGAAATCGTCGCTTAGAAGCTGTTTTCTCTTGTGCTGCCTAAAAGTGTCCTCATCGACTTCATCGTAAATCGAGGCGTCTTCTTCGTCCAGGAGGACAATCTTGCCTGTTTTCCGGGCCTCCTGAAGCCGTTTGAGCTTGTTAAGTTTGGTCTGGCGGCTCAGCATGGAGAGGTTGAAGACGCGTCGCGTCGCGTTTCGCTTAAGTTTGGGATAGACCCGTACATCCACTGGTGTGCGGGCTTTCATTCGCGTGATAGACCAGTACACCAGTGGGTGTACAAGTTTATAGCCGTGTACCAGGGGAATGTTGTGAGTACTACCCCCGTACACCTCGAGTGTACGGGTGTATCTGGTGCGACATATGGCCGATGTAGGAATGTACTGAAACAGGTCAACCACATGTCTTTTGCCGCCTTTGAGGAAAGCCAGAATGGCAGCCCTCCCAAAACCACGCCCAGCTCGGACCTTGCCCAAATCCTCAAAGATACCTCGTCCCAAATGCAGACCTACTCGCTGCTTATCAGTACTTTTGCCAATGAACGTAAATTGGTAGGTACACGGCGGGATGGTCCACTGTACCGGGCCAAAATGGACGAGTCCCAGATCAGTATCCAGAACCTTGGTCAAGCCATCCAGGAATTGATGTCGAATGTGAATGTGGTTGTGAACTCACAAAGTGTGGGGAGTCAAAAAGTTGGTGGGGATTCGAATGGCCGTAAAAATGGGGGTCAAAAGGGGAGCGAAAATGGTGGTAAAAACGTGAGTGAAAATGGTGGTAAAAATGTGAGCAAAAATGGTGGTGAAAAAGTGAGTGAAAATGGTGGCAAAAGTGAGACAAAAAATGGTGGTAAAAGTGAGACCAAAACTGAAGGGAAGGCCAGTGGAGGTGGGTTCGCGGGAGAACGCGTCAATGGGCAGTTATTGATGAAAGACCGCATTGTGAGTGAGTTCAATACACTTCAAGGTACATTCCAGGCGTTGGTGCGCGACTACCAGAATAAGAAGCGGGTCAATCCGTTGCCTGAAACAACTCCGCTCTTGAACTCAAGAGACAGGTCGAACGGGTCTCTGCAGGCGACCGAAACACAACCTCTCCTTGGAAACAGACTGAATGGTCTGCACGGTAAAGAGGTTAGTGGCCAGGTACAGGAACAAGTACAGGGCCAAGAAACGGTGGATGAGCTGGAACTCCAGTACCACGTGCTTCTTAGTGAAGAACGCAACCGGCAGATTGAGCAGGTGCAAGAGGGGATCCGCGAGGTCAACTCCATTTTCAAGGACCTTGGCGAGTTGGTCAATCTGCAGGGATCACAGCTTGATACGGTGGAGGAGAATATTCTTCAAATGAGCGGAAATGCATACTCTGCAGACCGGGAATTGACCAAGGCCAACGAGTACCAGAAACGGAAGAATAAGTGGAGCTGTATCCTCTTGTGTGCATTGTGTGTGTTTGTCTTGGTGGTTGTTTTGGCCGTGGTCAGTTGACCAACAGGGCAGAACTTGTGGTTTGCTCCTGGAGAATCATACATTATTATTTAAGGTATGGGTTGCGTGATGAACAGAACATCAGTGACTGAGTATTCAAAAATGAAGGTTTGGGGTGGTTAGAGGCAGGTCTGTGGAACTCAAAATGTTCTTTGGACTCAGAAGGTATGGACAGAACTGGGGGATAGCAGAGAGTGCTCGAAAATCGATTATGGAGAAGTCTTAAGGTGTGGAAAGTACTAGGGTGATGATTGGAGTTCCTCTAGCGTCAGCATTGATTGAATATGAGATCTTAGAAGAAAGGAGGAGAAGAATTGATGAATGGGTGTTGCAGAAAGTGCTGGAGGACGAAGTGGCCCGAGTCGTCTGGATAAAAGTGGGTACTGATTCTAGGGCCCCACAGAACGGCCAAAATTGGGAAACCGAGAGAAACCAACCGAAGAAGAATGAAGAGAAAAGAGTCGTTAATGATCCATGGCTTCTCTATGGTCAGGACAGAGAATGGATGCAAGACTGAGGGAATTAAACCATGGCTTTTTGATGAGAAAATAACACTTCCTCAACATTTACTTTGTTGGACCTTCTAAACCCCTCCTGTGAAGCAACATCTGGTCTCAACAAAGATTCTGGTCTCAGCATGTATACGAAGTATCTCTGTTGAACGATTCCCCCCAACTCCCGAAAATGGTCTCAATGGTATCAACAGCGTCAAGGCTATTCATTTCCTGGGGAAACCAAGGACCTTACCAACCCAACCTCAACACAATCATCCATTTCGGAATCGCCCTTGCGACCTTGCAGAACTCTGGACTTTCAATCCATGTCAGACTCATCACTCCATGTCAGACCCTTCACTCCATATCACACCGCATCAGAGCTCTCTAATCTGATTTGAAAGAGCGATTCATCGCTGGTTCTCAGTGACTCTCAGTTATCTCAGTGATTCTCAGTGGTCTCAGTGGTCTCAGTGATTCCCTTAAATAGTGGTGACTAGAAAGTGGGCAAGTTCGGTCAGAGCCAGAAACCGTCAGTCAGTCAGTGGAGTTTGCGGAATTGTCAAACACAGACCAAGATGTTCAGGCATGAGATAATTCCACCCGATAGTGAGTTCTTATGATCACCACGACTAACTCACTATAACTGAATGACTATAAATAACTGACTATGACTGACTGACTATGGCTATGACTGACTATTACCATGACTGACTGGCTATAACCAACTGTTACTATGACTGATTGCTATGAGGCTTTTGAATAACTGTAGAGGACAACTGGATACATGACGTTTTTAGTGGGGTGTTGGGGTGTACGGGAACCCCTATTGTGATTCACGTGACCTACAACCATTTAGGTCTCAAATTAGTCACTTCGTTCATGCACCCAGTGTGCAGGCGATCGTCTTATCTCTGCTATATGCAGGTACAATACCTTGAACAAGTTCATCCATCCCACTCCCACCCCCACTTCCACCTTTATTATGCATTTTCATCTATATTAGTGGTTTGGCGGCCACAAGCTATTCCCTTTTCGGAAAAAAGCTTTTTAGTTTGTTTGAGTTGGGGTGTTTGGTTCGTTTGCATTCTTTTGGTGTGGCGCACTACCTGCATACACCAGCGTCGAGGTATAAATACCGGGCGTTTCCCCAGACCACTTTTTCCTCCAATGGTGGTGGTTTCTCGGCGTTTGGGCCCAAACGAGCACTATTTCCGTTGCCGTTATGAAAACCGGTTCTACGCCAACTTCGCCTCCGTGGCCTCGTATTCCCGGGAATTCACGGATCTACGCTTGATCTTCCGGGCCCTTCGAAAAACGCTCTTGGAGTACCATATGTTTGCATGCAATATTTTTGAGGATGCCAAAATTGGTGATTACGTGATGCGGCCAATCCGGATTGCCTCTTTGGGTGATTTTGTCGTTTTTCAGGATGACCCAATTGAACTTTTCTCCGAACAACAGCTCCGGCTTCTCTGCAGGACGCGTTTTTTCGAGTTCAACCAAGAAAAACCGCTTTTACGGTTATTTTTTTCGGAAAACAAGTTGGCTGTCACTTTTGAACATACACTTTATGATGGAGTGGTTTCACTTTTGTTCCAGGAGATATTCTTGGAGAACTTGGGTGCCTGTCTGCAGGACGAGCACTGGGAATATGGAGAAATATCCCAGGAAGTGACGTTGGACTCTATAATTTTTGATATTTCCAAAGACGAAAAGTGGCTCCGCAATTCATTGGTTCCCCCCTGCGAGGTGGTCATGGAGGACCCCAATTTGGATTACTCCGATAATAACCCCGAACATTACCTGAAGAAACCACCTGCAGGATACCCCACGCTCTGGCCCGGGCGGTTCCCATCCCGGAAAGACGTCTCTGTGGCGTTCAAAGCGTTTAAAATCCCTCCCACGCCTTTAAAGGCGATTTTGGCCAAGTGCAAGGAGCATCACGTGACGCTTACGTCATACATCAATGTTGTGCAGGCCATGGCGTTCCAGGGATTATATGGAGACCAGCACCATACGCTGAGCCACGTGGCCATCACATTAAGGCGTCACGTGACGCCGGAAAGGTTCGGACCGGCGCACAGTGCCATATTGCAAGACCCCAAGTATAGGCTCGTGGGCAACTATGCGCATATGGGCGTGGCACGACTTTTTGCACCCACCAAGCAATTTTCGTGGGATCTCGTCAAGGAAGTCAATGGCGAGCTGATGCAGAGTGTTCAGAATCGGAAGATTTTGAGTACGGCCAAAGCGTACAATGAAGCAGCTCACCCGTTGGAAAACAATGTGGAGTTGTTTGAGTCCGGATTAGGAAAGAACCGAAACGGGTCGGTGAAAATCTCCAATTTGGGAAGAGGCAATTTCCCCGAATTCCCCTGTGAAGATGGCAAACCGTGGACTGTGCAGGATTTCATCTGGGCTCAGGACGTGGCCCCCACCGCAGCAGATTTGGTGATTGATTTTTCCCTGAACCCAAAAGGAGGGTTGAATTTTGTGATTTCCTTTTTCGACGATTCGTTTGAAGATATCGAGGGGGAGAACTTCGATCCGTTTTTGGAGAAGTTCAAGTCTTTAATGTACCAGTGTGCAGGCGTGGAGGAGGACAAACAGTGAAAACATTAGATGGGAAGGGACTGTGACTAATAGTACGGAAAGTATGCAGGCTGGTGTCATATCCAGCATCCACAGTCCCAACACACTAGTCCTCTAGAATTCCAGGTACGACTGTACTCTTCTAGACCTCTAGCTACGACTTCTGGCCACTGACAAAGTACAGAATACTTATTTATACATATTTATACTAGATGATATTTGATATACTACATTATGCTATAAATATCGTATGAAGAATCGAACCCCACACCTTCCGATTCGAATATTTAGCTTTTGCTATAGTTTCTAATTTCTCGAAGTCCAATTTTTTCTTTGATATAAATAAACAAATCAAAGATCTTACAAAAGGTAAAAAATAATGATTTAATATATAAAAATCGTATACTGTTAGAATTGCGAACTATAATTTGACCTGCAGATAATATAGCTTTCAGAGTAGCCCACCACTTCCCACAATCACATGACCCAACCCCCAAATTCTCCTCTATAAACCTGTTTATAAACCCTTACATCCATCCCTCGACCATATATATCTTAAATATAAACAAAGATTGCATCGATGGGTACTTCCACACTATGATCTGGTTGCGCGAGTACCCATGAGTAGACCCGATCTCATTGGAGTTTTTGGACCACAAAAAAGTACACACCTTCGAGCCGGTTTCCAAGTTATTGATGAGTGTCCTGGTAAGGGTGTTCCACACCTTGATGATTTTGTCGGCTGTGCCCCCACCTGATGCCAAGATGCCTCGTTGGGGTGTTAGAATTATTATGCGACCTGGGGCATTAACCTGTATTCGCAAAGAGTTTAAGCTTCTAACGGCTTGTCAATGTTGTAGATCGTTTCCAGGAACAATGCCTAAAAGGTTATCTAAGATATTTGAATATGTTCTGACGGCTACTACTAATAGTAGGAACTCACCCGTTCAGTTAGTGTAAGTGATGATTGTTTTATCGAGCGTTTTAATATAGCTTATCTCTTAAAGTCGTATAAATATCTTAAGCAATGGAGTTCTTGTTCTTTTAAAAACGGGGCTCCTCTGTTGGCCGTTAAACGTCCGGTTGTCGGGCAGCTTTTCGGCCAACTGCGCTCACGTGCTTGCTATCTGGTTTTGCTATCTTTCTTAATCTGCTTGCTTTCTTATCCTTACCGGATAGCATTATACTTCT
The DNA here is from genome assembly GCA_002370185.1 of Metschnikowia sp. 01-655c1. NCBI lineage: Eukaryota > Fungi > Ascomycota > Pichiomycetes > Serinales > Metschnikowiaceae > Metschnikowia > Metschnikowia sp. 01-655c1. Next base: position 18,208 of record NKZO01001661.1, read on the forward strand.
TGCATACTGTCATCGCTGTAGCCTTCTTGCATACAGTTGATGTTGATTAAACTTTTGACATGCCTGTCTGTTTGTCCGGATGTCCTGTATCGAGATTCGGTAAATCTCAAGTCTAACATGGGGGGGGTGACCACGAAATGGCCTTGACTGCTGCATTGTGTTTCGAGAACTGGTAGAGAGGCTTGGTGTTCAAGGCATATCAGATGAACAACTTTTTATCTTTGTTTATATAAAAATAGATAGGAGATAATATATATATATATATATAGGTTTATTTTTATAAAGCGGTTATGATGAAATGGTAGATACAAAACATTTAAAATGTTTGGATTAATATCGTGTCTAATGATTTACTTGAAAATATAAAATATATCAAAATTTTATATCTAGAATGTAATTTTATACTATTTAATCATATTTTATATTTTTCTCTTTTAAATAATTCTTTAATCATTAGATTTATTTAGCATGTAAGAAATATCTAATCGCATTTTTATTTGGTGTTTATTTAATTTACCATTTTTATAAACTTTTATATTTATTAAAGAACCATATTTTTTTAACTAAAAATGGTGGAATGTATATTTCCATTTATTATTTAAATGGTGCTATTAATACAAAAAAAATAATAATTTAAGTGGTATTTTAAAAGATTCATATTTTTGAATAGCAGTGCATAATTCTATTATAAAAAAAACCGGAAGATATGACAAAAGGAATTGATAGATTAATACATACCACTACCACTCGAACTACACAATATAGACAAGACTACACGATATCAGATTATAGTACATGGTAGTAAACAATAAGATACTATACTACTATACAGTTAGATCCGCAATGGTCAGGACACTACCCATAGAGGTGTTATGAGCCCTGCGCTGTGTGATGTAAAAAAGGTCATTCCAAAACCCCACTTCCTAAGGCAACATGGCACTAAGAATTTAAGGAAATGAAGGGAGCTGTGTATATAAGGTCTTATGTAGGGTTTCATAGATAAACCTGTACACCCCACAAAGAACTCAAAGCAACTAAGACAGCTGTGTATATAAGGTCTTATGTAAGGTTTCATGGTCATAGGCACATACACCTATAGGTATTCAATCCCAAAGAAGAAAGAAGAATAGTAACAATAAGATGATTAGGACTATGGGAAATACACCAACTGCCATCTTTGGGCATTTTCTCCAGATGGTGTTCTTGCACTATATTGAGAATCCGCACATCGATAAGATCTATGGACCTTCGTCCAGTGAAACCGGGCTTTTGAAGCTTATTAAGATTAAGGACTTGACGCATTTCCAGAACATGAAGCCTTTGGTGGGGTTGGCCAACTTCAACTTGTTGCGGGCCAGTGACTTCATCAACTTGATCAATGTGTTGACGTACTCGGTGCTTATTCCTATTCTTGCATCTATCTGATGTAGATAGAGTGTCTTCACCCTATATGAAGACACAGGGCTAAGAATTTAATTGCACTTCCTACATACTTACCAATACTGCTGAATGCACAGGTACCAAAGGAAATTCTCGTGTCCTAAAGGTACTTATGACCGGAAATGTTCCCTTCTTTTCCTAGATTCATTATTCGAAGTATAGGGATTTCTGTGAGACAGGTTTCAGAATACGTTAAAGCCCATCATTGTCATAACCTGTAGAGAAGCTAACGCCTGATCCGCAGCGACAGTTGCGACACTAGGAGGGCCAGTGAGTAACCAGGGTGTAACATCCAGAGGATAGTTCACACTATAAGACATTGACCTCATAGTCTCATCAAGATATGTAAACACTTCAGGAGAAGTGTTTACTTCAGGAGGAGGAGAAGGAGAGTTGTCAGTGCTCATTGAAGTATTATCAATACGAGGTCTTTTGGTGGGTCTGGTTCTTGGAGGCATCTTGGTATACCTCAGGCAGTTAAATGTTCGATTAATTGTCTAACAATAAATAGGGCCAAGCTTGTAAGTTCCTTTTGGACTCCGGAAGTACTTTTCACTTAGTGAATGACGGCTCACTCTTAACGGATTACGTCTCAGACGCATCTTTTTCCTTCGGGTCTGCTGACACTCACCCAATGCCTTGCCTTGGTTATGGACAGCTCACTATTCCGGTTCCCGATCTGCCCCCGATACATCTTTCCAAGGTGTATCATGTTCCAACTGTTCACTCGAATCTTATTGCGGTACATTCAACTAATGAACTTTTCTTTGACTACCATATTGATTCGGAGGGAATTCGCCTGCGTTCAATTATGTACCAACCTAGAACGTTCAAGGATGCTATTGCTTTGCCTGCGCTACATGCTGACGGCAAAACTTGGATTCTTAGTCCTCGGCAGCCCGTCTCCTCAACGACTTGTCTCCTTGGCCCTCTTATACGGTGTATTCCTGAAACTCCGTGCCCTCCTTCCATGGAAGTTAATGCTGTTATAACTTCGGAACTGAGGGAGCCTTTCCTGGGGGAATTCCAATCTCAGGAACCCCCATCGGATTTGGCATCGAGGGAGTGGCATATTAAACTTGGACATCCTAGTCTTCGTGCCTTCCATGCACTTAGGCCTATTTGGAACATTCCTGATTCGATTCGACATGTATCCTCCGCGGAATGTGAGACATGTGCTATATCTAAAAGCACACAACGTCGTCCTAAAGAGAGTACTGGGGGTACCGAAGTTACACGGCCCTTTGAACTCTTGCATGTTGATCTTAGTGGTCCCTTCGACAATCCTCCTGCTCATGATAATTCACGTTATTTTCTCACAATTGTCGATCGTTTGTGTGAACTATCCTCTGGATGTTACACCCTGGTTACTCACTGGCCCTCCTAGTGTCGCAACTGTCGCTGCGGATCAGGCGTTAGCTTCTCTACAGGTTAAGATATGCAGTTTGTGGACTATCAACACACGGAGTCAAGATACAGTGTTCTTCAAAACTATTCAAAACTAGCGCCGCAAAACGATTCAAAACACACTAGCAAAATTAAACAATCCAATGATTCAAAAAGTTCGTACCCCTTTGCACCGTCATTCAAACCAAATGGCGTAATGTGTCACACCACCTTTCATTAGATTTCAAAATCTTGAAATGTTATATCTGGAGGATTGCCTTGTATGTATTATATTTGGGAGTCTGCAGTTAAAATCAAGGGCTACCCCGGAATTGGCTCTGGCGAGAACCCAAAACACCCGTACACCCGGATACCTCAGCAGAAAAAGGCCCAACGCAAACGACCCTTTTTTTCATGGTACGGAAAACCTAGTGGGCTTGGTGGAATTCTGGAATTCCGGACTTTACAATGCATATTTTTGTAGTTGAAAAGGTTTGGTGGTGGCCTTTTAAAGGTGCCCTGATTCTTTAGGGTCACGTGATCACCATTGAGTTCCGGTCTCGTGCTTCTTTGCACTAATACCAAAAGCACTACACCATAAATTGAAGGAGATTCTTAATCTGGTAAAACCAGGATGCTCCAAAACAGAATAGGTGAAAATCGATTGCTTAAAAGATACACTACTAGATAGGACCGAGTGTACAGTGACCCTTTGTTCAATTGTGCTAGTGTGATTCGAAACTTTTGCCGCATATACAGTGTTTTTCAAGACTAATTATTCCACCTTGGCAAAACTATTCAAACCACACTAGCAAAATTAAACAAACCAAGAAGACAGAATGGTTCGTGTCCCTTCACAGTCTTTCAAACCAAATTGCGTAATGGTTTCACACCACCATTCATTAGAATTTAATATTATGGAATCTTAAATCTGAACGATTGCGTCATATGTACTACTTTCGGGAGTTTTGCAGTGCCAGTGAAGGGTCAAAACGGCCGAAATTGAACTGGTCTCCTTGTTATCCTGTATACAACAACTTGTGAGGGGTGTACGAAACTTTATGAATTATTGGTTTATTGAATTTTGCTAGTGTGGTTTGAATCGTTTTGCAGCACTGGTTTGAATCATTCTGTCTTCTTGGTTCGAAAAATTTTGCGGCGCTGCTTTGAATACTTTTGAAAAACACTCTAACTAGACTATACTAGGTTACAGTAAATTAAATTATACTACTTTTTTTTTTGTTTTTTCTCATAACCAGGACACTTTCTAATTAGGAAATTATGCCTATATGGAAAAACTGGAAGAATTAGGAATCTGGCTTGATGGACGGAAGTATAGAATTTAAATTTGCAGTCATCCTTATTTGGTGTACGGGTGTGCACGCGCTCAATCCACTGAGATTTTAGCACGCACTAACACCTTCTTTAAGCGCACCTTATACTACACCATTACCGAACTGGACACCGGTGCATATCTATAACCACGCTTAAACAGTTTGAAACATATCTGAAACACATCTGAAACAGCTATATACAGTCCCGCATCACCTCTATACACTCCTGACCCATCTCTCAACCACCCAACCACCTCCACACTCACCACTACATGTCGCTACGTCTGGAGAATGGTCTGTGGCTCCACCAGGACTCGATCCGGGCCGTGCAGAAGTTCGATAACTTCACCACAATTGATTGGATGGACGATGAACTCGAGGAACATCAAAACCGGGTGGCCAGGCGCCGCAGTCACGTGACCTTGGCCGGTCAACTCTTGGAGTCCACGAAAACGTGGCTCCTTTTGGCCATTGTGGGCGTTGTGATTGGTGGAATTGCCGCCTCGTTAAATGTCATTACTTCCTGGCTTTCTGCTCTCCGATTGGGCTATTGTAGCAGCCATTTCTACCTTAACGAGACGTTTTGCTGCTGGCGGCAAGATGGCGCTAAATGTGGCGATTGGAACACGTGGCTGGGTTTCTCTGCAGGCCGTTACTTAGCATATGTCTTTTTTCTGGCGGTTTTTTCGGGGGTAGCGGCGCTTTTGGTGAAGTTTTACTCGCCGGCCGCTGCTGGGCTGGGAATTTCCGAAATCAAATGCATAGTGTCCGGCTTTGTGGTGCAAGGGTTTTTGGGGCCTTGGACTTTACTTATAAAGAGTCTTGGGTTGCCGTTAGCCATTGCTTCGGGACTTTCTTTGGGGAAAGAAGGGCCCCTGGTGCACTATGCAGTCTGCGTGGGGTCTACAATCTCTACGCTTTTCTCCTCGTTTCGCCAGTCTGCTCTGAAACATAGGGACATTTTGACGGCCAGTGCAGCTGCAGGTGTGGCCGTAGCATTTGGGCTGCCTATGGGTGGCGTACTATTTGCCATGGAGGAGATCTCGTCGGTGTTCCACCTTCAAACGCTCTTGAAACTGTACGTGTGCGCCTTTATTGCGGTGGTGACGCTTTCTACAATGAACCCTTTCCGCAGTGGACAATTGGTGTTGTTTGAGGTGACCTACGATACCACGTGGCATTTTTTCGAGCTCCCGTTCTATGCTATTTTGGGAGTTTTTGGTGGTGTTTACGGGATCGTGGTGTCGCGGCTCAATAAACGAGTGGCTGGGTTTCGGAAACGGTACTTGGCCAATTGGGCCGTGCAGGAAGTGCTCTTTTTGGCCGTCTTTTCCGCCGTCTTGTGCTACTTCAATGACTATCTCCGCGTGGACATGACGGAGGCCATGCAGGCGTTGTTTTCCGAGTGCCTGGCCAAGCTGAAGAGTGCCTTATGCAAGCCCAAATCGGACCTGCGACTCGTGGCTTCGCTCCTAATGGCTACGGTCTTGCGTCTGTGCCTTACCATCGTCACCTATGGATGTAAGGTACCTGCAGGAATCTTTGTGCCGTCCATGGCGGCCGGTGCCACGTTTGGACGGGTCGTGGGGCTTGTGGTGGAAAAATTGTATTTACGGTATAGTGATCTGGCATTTTTCGGCAGTTGCCCCGACGAAGGACCGTGTGTTATTGCAGGTACCTATGCCTTGATCGGTGCAGGAGCAGCTTTAAGTGGGATTACACACTTAACGGTGACGGTGGCTGTGATTATGTTTGAGTTGACGGGTGCAGTGAAATATATCATCCCTACTATGGTTGCTGTGACAGTTACGAAGATTATTAATGATAAATGGGGCCAGGGAGGGATTGCGGACCAGATGATTGTGTTTAATGGACTTCCGTTCATCGATACAAAAGAGGAATTTGTGTTTGGCACAACCGTGAAAAGTGCCATGTCCCCCCTGACGGTGGTGTTCACCTTGGACGCCTATAGTGTGGGCCAGATCCGGGCCATTTTAGCGGCGTGTGCCTACCGTGGCTTTCCTCTTGTGCAGTCCGAAGAAAGGCCTACAATTTGTGGCTACGTCAAAAGAGTGGATCTAGAAGATATGCTTCTAGGCCATGGCGAGACCGAAACGTGTCAGTTTCAAGAAGGATCTGGGCTCAACTTGGCCCCAGTGGTCAACCCTGCACCCTTGGTGGTGGACATCGACACCACGCTCGAGTACCTCATGGATATTTTTATTAAGCTCGGACCTCGCCACGTGTTGGTGCAGAAAAACGAGGTGTTGGCCGGTGCAATCACCCGGAAAGATATCCTTCGGTATGAGCACACGAAGCACGAGTTGAGCCATCCATATGTGGACGACGGGAGGGACCAGAGAGTATGGGAGTTGATGCAGAGAGTGTGCAGGGCCATAGGATTGGGGCAGAGAGGGAGTTGAAGAAGAAACCATATAGAGACAAGTGATAGTTGAAGAACTGTCGAAACTGAAAGTGTGAAAGAAGTGACACTTGAGGATATTTGAAAGAAGTGGTACTTTAGGAAGCTTGAAAAGGTGGGAACGAATTGGGGAATTGAGGAAAAAGTGGCAGAAAAATTGATACAGAAGAAGTGACGGGGAAGGTTTGGCAGTTGAAGAAATCTGGAAATGACACTGGAAGAACCAAAGAAGTGCTGGAAGATCTGAGGAAGCACCAGTACATGGAGGTACATTGAAGATTTGAAGCAGGTAATCATCCAGATTGTTCCAGTACAATTTATTCCCTATACTTGCCATGTGTGTACGGCCTCCATGTCAGATTCCACACCTCACAACAAGATATGGAGATGTTTGATTTATTTCCCCTCTATTCTTTGGTATAAGCCAACTTCCAGAGATTCATATTTATGGTGTTGTGCGCATCAAACCTTATTGTATAGAAATTGAGAATATGAGAAATATCATAGAGTATAGACAGTATAGAGTATGAAGAATATAGAATATAGGGTATATACTGATCAATATAGAGCACCAGTATGAACAGAGTATAATATAGAGTGTATTACCACAGGATATGTTCATGACTATAGCGTGTAGAGTATAGACTATAGACTTAAGAATGGACTGGGAAGATAGAGTGAAGGAAGTGATAGGTGGATACTAGTGACTACTTTGTCACAGTAGATTATGAAGTACTGTAGACTACAAATATAGACTGTGAACATAGAGTGAACATGGAGTGAACATAGAGTGAACATGGAGTGAACATAGAGTGAACATGGAGTGAAGCAATTTACAGGTGTATTAGAGATTGGGAGAGTAGAGTATAAAAATATTGATAGTGATCTAGGTCCAGGGATTAAGTAATAAGGCATAGGTATAATTTGTCTGGCTCAACAATAATCTGAGTGTTCCATTAGATGGCATATAAAGTAGTGAAATAGGACCTAAAGACCAATTCACCTAATAATATTCAAGGAATCAATAGCCCAAATTGTGCCATCTCCCGTCAAATCCATAATAGGTAGTAGATTACAATGCTTCGGTTTTTTCCTTGGCATACTTTATTTTTAAATAAACATAGTGAATCTTTTCATTATGATAATTCTTCTATTGATTTAAATATAAAATTTAATAATCATTGATTATGTGGTTTTATTGATTCTACTATGAGAATAATTAAAATTTTAATACTCATTTTCATCAATGTGATCAATAAAAGATGAATAATTTTTAATATGAAAATCTATGTCTTTATATATATATAATATATAATATTTCGCATATAGTCTCTGAGATATCTATAAAAGTTTTTATAGAACGTTGTATAGTTTTAGTACTACATTCTAAATGATTAGAAGCTACAGTAGTAGATTCAAATTCACATAAAAACAACCTGCTTTACTTGCTTGACCTCATTTTCATACGGATTCTCAACGGTTTGAGCTTCAGATTGATTTTATTAAGCTTCGATTGATTTTATTAAGTTTCGATTGATTTTTTTAAGCTTCAAATTGATTTTATTAAGCTTCAAATTGATTTTATTAAGCTTCAGATTGATTTAAGGCTTTCCTCACATGCCACAACAAGATCTGGTTGTCACGCTTGAGAACCACTTTAAGAAGATCTTGTGGAGTACCAGTACGACTTTAAGAAAAACTTGTCAAAGAAATTATCAAGTTGTACTCAGACCGCACATTTGATTGTCTGGATGAAGAGACCCGAAACCTAGGAGATATAACTCGAACACAGCGGAATTTGACTCCAAGCACGTCAATAAAACTGGCAAATTGGAGTATGCCAAAGGCCTTTAAGTCTCAGGCCCCATCCAGCAAAAAATAAAAAATGGAATGTGTTGTGATTCTTGGTGTTTGCTTTATGCTTTCCATGTTCATTTAGCTTGGGGCACATCTCGCTTTTTTCAGTTTTAGATATAAAGATTTTGATCTTGATGTACTGGTTGAGTTCTTCAACAGGCAATTTTTCTTCTTTTGGATGCAGTTGATGCCACTTGTAGGGCCTTAGTGGGGCGTGAACCGGGCACAACACGCACCTTTTGACCCATCTTAGAGGCCTTGTGCAACTTAGGTTGACAGTTCATTATCACCCCGTCCTTTATCTTGAGTAGACAGCAGATTATATACTACAACGTATTATCATGACTATAGAGCAGTATAGAGTAGTATGGAGTATAGAGGATAGAGTAGATTATAGAGTAGAGTATTGAGTGATAGATGTAAACCATAGAGTATAAAGTAGTATGGAGTAGTATGGAATGGTATAGAGTAGTATGGAGTATAGAGTATAAAGTATAGAGTGATAGAGTGATAGAGTGATAGAGTAGAGAATAGACTATAAAACGAGTATGGATATAGAGTAGAGCAGAATAGAGAATAGGGAGTAGAGGGTTTACTACTGCTATTACTACTTCAACTACTACTCCTATTATTACTACTACTGACTACTACTACTTACTAGTTACTATTGACTACTGACTACTGACTACTGACTACTGACTACTGACTACTGACTACTGACTACTGACTACTGACTACTGACTACTGACTACTGACTACTGACTACTACTGCTACTACTGTTAAATCCACCTTCGGTAGTGCTCTACCTATTGAGGTATTTGAGCCTATGCTGTCTAAGCCTAATGGCCATCAAAGGTCCTTCGCTTATGCAAGACTTTGTACTACCAGTCTAAGAGGACTATAGCTACTAGTCCGTGATATAATATACTACTACACCGCCATAGCACTACACACCATAAAATAAAGTATGCTACTACACTACACTATACTATACACTATACCACTATACTTGTAGCAGTCACCCTCGGTAGTGTTCTACTTATTTCAGTATTTAGAGTCTACGCTGTCTAATCCTAATGGCCATTCTAACCGTCACAAAACAAGCAAACATGATATTTTATAGTAGAGTAGTATGAAACAGCACTCCACACTCTAGCCATACAGGCAGTCAGTATAGACGACGTCGCATACTAGTCTAAGTAAGCAGGGCAGTAAGTAGTAAGTAGTATAGCAAGTAGTGAGTAGTATAGTTGGCAGTTAGTTAGTAGTTATCAGTTAGTTACAGTTTATCACTACTACTACTACTACTACTCATCACTGACCACTGACTACTACTACTACTCAAGTATACTCTGATTGATTGACTCATAGTGATTGCCAGATCCACCATAGTGTTAGATTCTTGAATACGTCTAATACTGGAAGTTATGTTCATTCGTTGATGGAACCCCAATAAGTGGGAATCCGAATAATTATATAGCTAACCAGTGAATACCATAGAGTGAAGCAAGGCAGTTAAACGCCATGTCACAAGGAAAGGTGAATGGATGAGGCCAAATCAAGGGTTATGGTTCCTTTGATGAGTCATTGGCATTCGTAGGCTCGAAAGATAGCTCTATGGGTAGTGTATCTACCCATAGTACGTCTAACACATAGGAACTGCTCTACCTATTGAGGTACTCTGAAGCCCTTCTGTCTTTATACACTAAAACTACGTGTACTATAATTATATAATAGTGGATTTTATATTGACCCATTCCTTCTCTAAATCTATGCACATTACTCCTTCCACTTTCCGTGGTCCCTGTATAGAGCATATAAGGTCTGGAAATATGTCCTGCCCAGAGAGTCCAAGCACAGACTGACCAAATGATGCTCTGATTTGGAAAAGAGACCCATGAGACTAAAGATCCCAGGCATCAATGCATCGTTGGTTTCGGACGAAAACTTCATTTCAAGCCGCACCTGTATATAGTTCGCCAAGATCACGTGCGCGTGTTTCCGGAGCGCCGACCGGTAGACTGCTGCTCTTGAGGTGAGCGAATCGGAGTGACTAGAAGCTTGAACAGGCGGTTCGCAAAGCGTGGTCAAAAGCCGGGAGAAGGATGCGGCACATTCGACGGACTTACCCTTTTGGGTAAACATATCCGCTTTTTCCGTAAGCGGAACCATTAGCCCACTCATCATTCTGGTCACCACATGATAGCGACCCACAAATTTGGACCGATGCGCATTCACCACATATAACACAAGCTTGGTGGTGGCAACGTACACTTGTTCACATAAGCCCTGCACAGAAGTCACCTTATATGCAGTCGCCATCAACATCTCCACCACGTAGGTATTTATCAATCCTCCGTTGCTGGAAACCAAGTCTATGAGCATCTCCACGAAGTGTAACGTAGTTTCCTGGTCCACCTGGTCACAGTGGAGAAGAAACACGTGGAGAGCCTTGGTTACGAGCCCGGTGTGCGTCTTCTCATTAGGCAACGCCAGTGTCAAGGCCGCCAAGAGGTCGAAATTTGCCGGAGAAAAAACGTCCCATGTATTCAACGCTTCCAAACAAGCCCCAAAACACTTTTCAAAGCTAATTTCCGAAAGCTGGCGGAGATATGCCAAGAATGCCTTCTGAAGCTGAGTGCGATACGCATGCGTCTGGCTCCGGAGCACCAAAAACAACGCCAACACGTACATGCACTGGTTTTCAGTGGCGATTTTCAGCATCAACGAAAACATCGTGGTCTTTGTTTTCTCCGACATCGAAAATGCCCCGAATTTCCGGAGAACGCCCGAGATTTCGGCCTCGGATCCCGAAATATACCCTAAAGTATCGAGAATAGCACAAAATTCCTCGAAATTTTGCTCATTCATGAGAGAACAGATCATGGAAACAAACTTCGAAGTCATTTCTTTTAAATCCACTTTATCTGTTTGGATAGAAAGGAATCGGTGGGTTAAAAGGACCTGCAGAGAGAGTCTTATATGCATTCCATCGTTGATTTCCCCATCAATTACTTTCTCTCTCTTCTTTCCGTGCTTCTCTTTCTTCTCTTTTTTCTCCTTCTTTTCCGATTTAGAGCTCTCTTTTTGGGCTTTCTTGAAATCTTTGATGATCTTCTTCATTTCCTGCATACAAGCATCAACAAACTCTCCAGACTTCCGACTCTTTATACTTCGAAGGTGAAAGATCCAGATGTTCTGTGCAGTCTCCAATGTAACATTTAACGCATCCTGATTGGCTGAAATCACATATTCGTATAACTTGTCGAAACTCTTCTCAATGGTACACTGTAAGGTTGGTTTGAGGAGCAAATGGTTAAGAGTAGACCGGGCCAAAAGGGACATTTCGGGAGATTTCTGATCCATCGCATCTGTAATAAGAATCTCCAAGAATGGCAAGAAAAACTTCCGGAAAGCAATGGTGGGAAGTACCTTTAAAATGTCGTGCAAAATGATTGGTATGTGTTCCTGCATATAGGCCAGGAGCCCTCCAAGAAACCCTTCCATTTCACACACATGCGTTTTCTGGGTGTCAAAAAACTCCATGATTCGGATTTTGTCCCATTTCAGGAACATTTGCCGAAAAAGCTCGGGGTAAACCTCAGGACACTTTTGGTCGAGGAGAACAAGCCATCTCTGGAGGAAAAACGCAAGAGAATCTGCGTCTAAATGCAGGATCTGGTCCTTGAAAATAGCCTCAAGAGACTGGTTTTGTTTTTGCAATTCTCCAAGACGAAACACGAGAAAAACGTCGTACTTGGAGGGTGTTTGAGACTGCACACTGGTCTCGGCCACGCCTTCCGTTTCGGGATAGAGAGAAATCACCTGGTAGAGCACCTCTGCCCAACCTTCCCTAGGAAACTTTGAAACATCTTTGAAGAAAGGATACAACAGTTTCTGCTTGTGTGCAGGACTCCGTGCTAAAACACGCACCAAAAGTGACATAGGCTTAATCAGCTCTTTTTGGAGGTACTGGTTGGCTAGGGAAAGTAGCCTGTTTGCCGATAAATCCGTGAGCTGCAGGGCCATTTCGTCCATAAGCCCAGAATCCGTCCATCCTGCATATTGCGCAGCGTATGGGTACACCTGCAGCATAAAGAGGCCCAATTCTCTAGCACCAGCAAAGGAAGCCACGAGATTTTTCGCTATCTGCAGGAGCGTCGCACTGTCCAAGCTCAGACTGCCGTCAACCACCGGTTTCCATCCTGTATGTAGCGTGGGGTGGAGTTTCATGATATGAGAAACGAGGGTCCAGTTGACCTGCACACAGGCCACGGCTTCCGCATGGATATTAGTATAGAAATCCGGGGACAAGGTACGGTTGACCTTTGCCAAAACGGTGACTAGTTCTTCGGCAAGGTGTGCATATGGAGGCTGCACCAACGCCTTATATACAGCCTCGCAGGTATGGATTTCGGAAACGGCTAGGTTCAGGATGATTTCGTGGAAGAGGTACAGGATGCAGGAATCCGGGAGCCGGTCCTCACCAAGTGTTCTTTGGTCCTCGATAAGCTGCGTCACGTGCTGCACCAATCCGGAACTCGACGTATACTTGAACAAGAACGTGCAGAACATCAGATGCATGACCAGGACGGATTGGGCCCATTCTTCGCCCTTTTCGGATGCATTTTCGACGAAAAGGGAAAGCTGTACCGGAACAACCTGCAGGAAGTACCGGCTCAACGATTGCTTGCCCGGTTTGTAGAGGATGTACTGGTGTGGGAGTTCATATAATGTCTGGATGGTTTTAGTCCACTGCATATCTCCAACTCCAAATGTCTTGATGTACCGGCCATAACTTCCCAAAAGACCCACGGCAACGTACTCGTCAACATCAACGTACCCGTAAGTTACGATGTCCTGCACACAAGCAAACATCTCCACCACCGTTTGTTCACCCACAATTTCATCATTTGGTTCGGCGGAGAGTTTTTGCCGTTTCCCATTCTTCTTAATGGACTTTTCGGGTTTGGAGCCCTGCCCATTCCCATCCTCTAGAATCTCACCTTGCTTTAGGTGTGGTTGCGAGCCCTGGTCAATAGCCCTACTCAAAAGACCACCACCAGCTCCTCCCACCACTTTCTCCACACGTTCATCCAACACTGCAGATATCACCTGGAGAAGCTTGACCCTGGAAAAAATGGCATTCCGGATCTCCACGTCTTTTTTGGAGAGTTTTTCGTATATCTGGCGCCAGAGACGCCAGAGACCCGGGCTTTTTTTCCACTGGGCAAAAGATCCTTGCCCAAAATCACCCATGCGGTCACAGAGAAGTTCAAAGAGGAATTGGGCCTTGTTTGGGAGGTGTACGGGGAGCTCATCTCGCCAGAGCTTGTAGGCCGTGGCTTCCGCGTCCAGAGCACTGAGATTTTTCAGACGAAGGTGTCGCGTCACGGCTTCGGCTGTGTCCAAAGAGCTCATGACAACGGCGTTTTTTGCGTTTTTCTTTGGTTTTTTTTAAGAGAAAAATCAGCGTTGGGGGGGCCGTGGTTAGTGCTGTTTTTAGTACTTTTAATGTGTCTCACTACATCTTTTTCGCGATGCCCTGCACCCAGACCTCCAGAGCAGAATAACATGGTAATTAATTGAAGGATCGTAAGTGAAGGTAGGGGGTTGGATGAAAAGGGGAGAATGAACTCTCCTTAGTTCTGTGTGTTTTGGGGTTTTTTTGGGGGGAATTTGGGTGATTTTTGGGTGACTTTTGGTGCTTGTCACGTGATCCACGGGCACGTGACAAAAGCTTAAAGTCGGCTACAGTACTGTTTCGACTAGTTTATGACGACTCCGGGTCACTTCCAGAAAGTTACATCCACTTGCTGGAGCTAAATGAGTCTATTTATGAACAGAAAGGATGACAAGTGTGACGGTCGGAATTCGGGTGTTTATATGCAGGTGCAAATTATATTTACTCGTAGCAGTCCACAAACGTTTCTGTGGGAGTTCCCAGAAATACATGACTCTCCCGAAACTATCAAGAGTCAAATTCGACCTAGTTGACTAAAAAATATTTTTTGGTGAAGAGGATAAAGTGACCTAAGTCAATAGGTCGGAACTGGATATAAGGTCCGGAATACGCAATCCGGGCGCTTTTGGTGACCGGAAGTCACGTGCAGCCAGTCCCAAGCACTAAAAACAAGTGAGTTATAGTCGTACTTTTACTTCTTCCGGGTAATTTAGCTCTCTCTATTATTGGTCATTCAGGTGTATTATGTCTTGAGATCAATTCCTGGAACACTACACTTCTGGAGTTGGAGATTTTTTAGGTTCATGCCCAATGACATATTATCATACCATTAAAGGAAGTGTTAGATTCCATATGGTAGTGCTCTACCAATACAGGGATTAAGCAGACGTGCCTATTAAAACGGATTTCACTATTAAGGCGCCCCTTTGAAGTCTAGCATATTTTTTGAGGAGGTGAATTGGGTGCAAAGCTCAGCAGATGTTAGGTATGGGCAAGTACTGGAGCATTGGCTGACGATCTCCATTGGTCATTGTTAGGATCCACAGGTGAGCTCAAACAACATCAATAGAGTACTACTCATGATACAGTTCCATAGTACAGGTTCCAGTACAGTTCCAGTACATGTTCCAGTACAGTTCCAGTACGGGTTCCAGTACAGTTCCAGTACGGGTTCCATGGTACAGATATATCCTAATTCATAATAGATAAGTAGTTAGTAGTAGTCCCAGTAGTCATGACAGACGGACATAGTAGTAGTAGTCATGACAGATGGACATAGTAGTAGTAGTCATGACATACAGACATAGTGATTGTTATGTTCTTTGATAACATTTGGTAAACTTGAATTCGTTGGTGGTTTCTCAAGGGAGGAACCGAAAAACTATCCACCAGAACAATGGTAGCCTTCATTTTACGAAGTACTATGATCATTGTACAAAGTACTATGAGGACCATTGCAGACTCCATTATGATGGTACAAATCCGGATCACGCCCATCATACTACCTCGTACAATTGGCCAGGCCATTATTAGGAACGGACGTCTTGGTCTTCATAAGGCCTCTTTATGTAGTGTCCAGCCTATAGTGGATCTGACAGTAGTATTTATTGGTACTCGATGGCCGTAGTGATAGTCGTAATTATCATGGTCATACGTATATCATGGTGGTCATAGTCGAGGTCATAATTGTCACAGTACTCAAGAATAGTCTGTTTAGTGGTCTGTATAGTAGTCTGTATAGTAGTCTGTTTTAGTGGTCTATTTAGTATTCTGTATAGTAGTCTGTATAGTAGTCTGTTTTAGTGGTCTGTTTAGTAGTCTGTATAGTAGTCTGTATAGTGGTCTGTTTTAGTAGTCTGTTTAGTAGTCTGTATAGTAGTCTGTATAGTAGTCTGTATAGTACTTTGTCTTAGTAGTCTGTATAGTACTTTGTCTTAGTAGTCTGTCTCAGTAGTCTGTCTTGGATACTCTTAACATAGAAGCTATATGGTGAGTGGATGGAGATTTACTGTTGTAGCTTTTTTTCCTCTCCATCAA
The DNA here is from genome assembly GCA_002370185.1 of Metschnikowia sp. 01-655c1. Classification (NCBI taxonomy): domain Eukaryota; kingdom Fungi; phylum Ascomycota; class Pichiomycetes; order Serinales; family Metschnikowiaceae; genus Metschnikowia; species Metschnikowia sp. 01-655c1. The sequence goes on from NKZO01001661.1 coordinate 34,149, forward strand.
TTTATTCCATTCATAGGTACTTTTGAGGCATATACATACACCCCTTTGTACATACACCCTTTTTAAAACAGCATAATCCTTCCCAAGGGCCGTAGAACAGGCCCCCGATTAGAGCATAAAACAGGATCAATTAGATCATAAAACAGGACCATCCACGAAATAAAGTAGACTCTCAAAATAAATCTTTAATTTGGCCCATACATAAATATCTACTATATCAATTAACATAGTTGTTGTATATGTAAATATGTTGTTTATACTATTTGCTATTACCCTCGCTAATATCGCACTGGCATTTGAGTGGAATAACTCTACCACCACATAACTGGAAAGAAGACCATAGCAGAGTGAGCATGGTGAGTATAGAGTATTGGTAGACTTAGCACACGGAGTATAGTACAATAGAGTAGAATGCAGTATATAGTATTATATGGTAGAGTAGACTAGAAGGTAGAGTAGAAGGTAGAGTAGACTAGTAGAGTAGACCATAGTAGACTGGACTAGTAGTGTAGTATATTGAAGTAGACCAGAATAAAGTAGACTAGAGAGTTGTATACTAAACACTTGATATATATTAATTATTTTTAAGAATACGTAGGACTTCTCCACCTGTATGTAGCTCTGGTACCTCACAAATACCATTGAGTGTCTTTTTTGGTTACAACAGAGGTAGTAAAACAGAGTAAATCTGATGGTTGGAAAGCTTTGAATATCGACATATTCCATAGTAGGTTCATAGTAGGTTCATAGTAGGTTCATAGTAGGTTCCATAGTACAGACAATAGATATTCCGATGGATGGAAGTACAGTGTTTTTCAAAACGATTCAAACCAGAGCAGCAAAACGATTCAAACCACACCAGCAAAATTAAACAAACCAATAATTAAAGAGTTTCGTACACCCTTCACAAGCTGTTGTATACAGGATGACAAGGAAACCAGTTCAGTTCCGTCCATTTTGACCCTTGATTGGTACTGCAAGACTCCCAAATGTAGTACATGTGAGGTAATGCTCCAGATTTAAGATTTCAGAATATTGGATTCTAATGAAAGTTGGTGTGAAGCATTATGCCATTTAGTTTGAAAGACTATGAATTATTGGTTTGTTTAATTTTGCTAGTGTGGTTTGAATAGTTTTGAAAAACACTGTAGACACTACACTGCAATAGGCCCAGTGACTCTCACCCATAATCTACTGTCATCTCTACTTTCACATTGTTACTTGTAACATTGACTTTACCATGAGTTCATGTTACTGTCCAAGTTTTACCCCACTTTCATGCCCTATATACTCTACTAATGACTCTACTTTTCATTCAAAAAGAACCTACATTCAAATAGAACTTACATTCAATTAGAACCTACATTCAATTAGAACCTACATTCAATTAGAACCTACACAACTTATTACCGTATTATATTGTATACACTAAATACTAAATCAACAAGGTCTCGATCTTGTCCTTGATGCTGTAGATCTGGTTCTTGATGGTGGAGGCATCGTTGGTGGTGACGGAAGCAGCAATCACGGGTCTGGACACACCACAGGCTCTGCCCAACGCAGACTTGGAAGGCACAAACACGTATGGCACATTCTTGTCCTCACACAACAAAGGCAAATGCAAAAGAATCTCAATAGGCTCGGTGTCGGCGGCCATGATGATGAACTCGGAAATACCTCTGTTCAAGGTCTTGGTGGCCTCGTTAGCACCCTTCTTGATCTGTCTCAAGTTCTGAGATTGTTGCACAACATCCAAGATTTGCTGGGTCAAGGCCGAGTCGGCCAAGGGGAAGGCTTTAGGGTTGGTAGACATAATTATAGGATCCTTGCAAAGTAGCTCACTGGAAATTTCAGAAGCGATGCGATGCGCGAAAAGATTTATTGGGTTCTTCGCGGGGACATCCGTACACCAGGACATCAGTACACCAGGACATTACTACACCAAAAAAAAAAAAAAAAAAACACATAAATATCGATCTATAAATAATATCTGTATTTATAGATATATATTTATATAATTATATAGATTTAAGCTTGTATTGATTGTGTGTGTATAATGTATTACAGTAATGGTTACTTATTTTAAAGGAGGGTTGGTATTGGTGGTGGTGGTAGTGGTGGTGTAGGAGACAGGGCACATAACCCGGTCGCAACGCATTTCGAGATGGCTTAAAAATAGACTAGCAAAAACATGACTAGGATAATCTGAACTAAGAAAATCGGTGATCAAGTTTTTGAACTGTGATACTCATGTAATTTTTTGGGTTTATTTTCTTTTTTTATTTTTTAGTTTTTTTTTTTGGGTTGGTATGGTTTTGGGGACTGACAATGAGGGTTCATAATGTAGGCTATTTATGGACCAAAGTTACGAAAATGTATCCCCAGAATTATTTTTAGACACGTTCAAATTAGACTTTCAATCAGACTTTAAATCTGAATACATTCTATTCATCCAAAACCAAGCTCAAAAAAACTTATCGTCGAGGTAAAACAAAGCTTCTTTCACCAAACCTAGATACAGTGTTTTTCAAAACTATTCAAACCAGCGTAACAAAAAGTTTCGTACTCCTTCGTACAATCTCTCAAATAAATGGCGTAATGTTTCACACCCTTCATTAGAATTCATTATTCTGAAATGTTATATCTGGAGGATTACCTCATATGTACTATATTTGGGACTCTGCAGTTTCAATCAAGGGCTACCCCGGAATTGGCTCTGGCGAGAAACCAAGACACCCGTACACCAGGCTACCTCAGCAGAAAAAGGCCCAACGCAAAGCACCCTTTTTTTCATCGTATTGGAAGAAGAGTGGGTTTTGTGGAATTCTGGAATTCCGGACTTTACAATGCATATTTTTGTAGTTGAAAAGGTTGGAGTGGTGGGTTTTTGGAGGTCCTGTAGCTGGGCATTTCCGGCCGCGGTCCTCAATTCCGGTCAATCATACCATAACAGTGCTCATAATCATACATCATATAAGTATGTCAGAAAACAGTATCCTTCGCAGACTTTCAAACCAAAAAGCGTAATGTTTCACATTAACTTTCATTAGAATCCATTATTCTGAAATGTTAAATCTGGAGAATTACCTCATATGCACTACATTTGGGAGTCTTGCAGTTTCAATCAAGGGCTACCCCGGAATTGGCTCTGGCGAGAAACCAAAACACCCGTACACCCGGCTACATCAGCAGAAAAAGGCCCAACGCAAAACACCTTTTTTACATCGTACTGGAAGAAGAGTGGGTTAGTTGAAATCCTGGAATTCCGGACTTCATCTTGTATATTTTGGAGGAGAGACGTTTTACGTAGTGCACTTTTGGAGGTCCTGTAGTTGGGCAATTCCGGCCAATTCCGGTCAAGGTATCGCGTCCATACAGTGTTTTTCAAAACTATTCAAATCATCTTAGAAGAATGTTTCAAAACAATAATTTAAAATGTTTCATACCCTTCGCACAGTCTTTCAAACCAAATAGCGTAATGTTTCACATCAACTTTCACGAGAATTCAATATTCTAAAGTGTTAAATCTGGAGAATTGCCTCATATGTAATACATTTGAGAGACATTTGGGAGTGTTAGAATTATTATGCGACCCTAGGCTTTAGCCTGTATCTGCAATGACTCTAAGCTTCTAACGAGCTTCTTAATATAAAGGATCTTTCCAGGAACGATGATCTAACGGTAACTGCGTACTCTGAACGGCTACTAATAGTAGGAACTCACCCGAACAGTATTATGGATATTCTTAATTACTTGATGATATCTATATTAGACTATAAGTATCTAAGATTAAGTAATGGAATTCTTACTTCTCAAAGCTGAGCTCTTGCTCCCATTATATATCTGGAGGGATGATAAGTCTAGACTCTTGCATTCGCAGATCCTGTTTTATGTTGCGTAGATCTTCATGAACCATAGATCTTCCTGTTCTAGACTCCATTGGAATCCTGCACTCAGTCGAGTCAATTCCATGTCTAACAGGGAGTCTTGCAGTACCTATCAAGGGTCAAAACGGACGGAACTGAAGTGGAAGGGGTACAAAACTTTTGTATTATTATTGGTTTGTTTAATTTTGCTAGTGTGATTTGAATCGTTTTGCCTCACTGGCTTGAATAGTTTTGCCGTACTGGCTTGAATAGTTTTGAAAAAAACTGTACTAATATGATGTAAGATTATGAGCACTGTTATGGTATGATTGACCGGAACTGTGGGCCGCGGCCGGAAATGCCCAGCTACAGGAGCTCCAAAAACCCACCACTCCAACCTTTTCAACTAACAAAATGTGCATTGTAAAGTCCGGAATTCCAGGATTCCACAAAACCCACTCGTTTTTCCGTACCATGAAAAAAAGGTCGTTTGCGTTGGGCCTTTTTGTGCTGAGGTAGCCTGGTGCACGGGTGTTATTTGCAACCTATTCAATCTGAATTCCGAGGTCCCTACACTTCATTAAACAAATTGTGAGAAATAGTTCTAATCAGACATGGATACGCCACTCTGATTACTGTGTTCATTCCGATGGTTCTCCCGAGGGAGGAACTGGCTACTTAAATAGTTGGCAGTGGTGTTAGCGTATCCTACAGGTTAAAGATAGGTGCAAGGAGAAACTCCACATTCCATTCTGGCTTCTCGGTAAATCACACTTTATACTACTATTACACACTACACTAAATACTATAGTACACACTATAAACTAGTAGTAGGACTTGTAGTCAATCAGTACTAGTACTAGTACTAGGAGCACTAGTAGGAGTATAATACTAGGAGTATAATACTAGGAGTAGAGTAGTACTAGGAGTAGTAGTAGAAGTATAATACTAGGAGTAGAGTAGTACTAGGAGCACTAGTAGGAGTATAATACTAGGAATAGAGTAGTACTAGGAATACTAGTAGAAATACTAGTAGAATGGGAGTAGTAATACTCAAAGTCAATCTATAGTACTAGTCTAGTACCATGAGCCAATCAGTAGTGCTAGTACGATACCTTAAATCCATAGTACTAGTCAAACAGTAGTAGTATATGTCAGATCCACCATGGGTAGTGATATACCTATGGAGGTATTATGAAGTCTCTCTGCCCGATACTAACTAGAGCTATTACAATAATGATGGGCCGTTTTCGAAGATGCTAGAACAATCATCACCATTGTTCTGGTGAAGAGTTTTTACTGTCACGTTTCTCTTCAATTGTTATATAAATCGCACGGATTCCTCTTTCTGAGGAATCATCAACGAACAAAATAGATAACTTAGTACATAACGTTCAACAAGAATCTAACAGTATAGTACTAGGAGTAGTCAATCTGTAGTAGTAGTAGAACTTCATAAATAAAGTATTATCATTAAGTAGTAGTAGAACTTCATAAATAAAGTATCATCATTAAGTAGTAGTAGTAGTAGTAGTAGTATTAGTAGTACATACTAGTAGTAGTAGTATATACTAGTAGTAGTAGTAGTAGTAGTAGTATATACTAGTAGTAGTAGTAGTAGTAGTAGTAGTATATACTAGTAGTAGTAGTAGTAGTAGTATATACTAGTAGTAGTAGTAGTATATACTAGTAGTCAATCAGTAGGAGTAGGAGTAGTATAGTAATACTATAACTTAATCAGTAGTAGGTATTATGTTCTTTAATACATTTATGCCTTACTAATACCTTGCTCTTTGATGGTTCCTCAAGAGAGGAACCGAAGTGGCTTATATAATTCTGAGAGAAACTTGTTACCCGAAAAACTCTCCACTAGAACAATGATAAGAATTGTTCCAGAATATTCCAAAAGGACCATCGTGGTACTTTGTGCAGCGATGGGACACGGCATTTGGAATGGCCATTGTTACGATCGGACAGAGTAAGCTTCATGAATCCTCTATAGGCAGGGCCCAGCCTATCGTGGATCTAACAGTAGGAGTATAATACTAGGAGTATAATACTAGGAGTATAATACTAGGAGTATAATACTAGGAGTATAATACTAGGAGTATAATACTAGGAGTCTAATACTAGGAGTATAGTAGTAGATTAGTAGGGCTAATGGAAGTAGAGTACTAGTATTAAACATTCATCTTGGTACTTCTAGTTTATCATATTGACCCTGGTAGCTACAATGATGGTGGAAGAGTGACACTGGAATGGCAATTATTAAGAGTAGACAGCGTAGGCTCATAATACTGAACTAAGTAAAGTACTACCGAAGGTGAATACACAATACTTCTCTCAGTCCTCTACTCTCAGTCCTTTACTCTGTAATTTAATATTCACTACTTACTACTTACCACTTACTACTTACTACTAACTGACTACAACTACATTTTAACTGAATAACTACTTACTACTTAGTACTGAATGCTGACGCTGAATATACTAATACTAACTGACTACTCTTGACTCTTTTACTATGTAGTCACACCTATTCAATCCTACTTACTGCTATTCACTACTCATTACATTCATCCTGGTGCCTCGTACAATTATGGTTAAGGAAACAGCATTATGAGTAGGCTCAAAGTACTTCTATGCGTAGGCTTGAAGTACTTCTATGAGTGGGGCCCTGTCTGCAGTGGATCTAACAGATATTAGTCATATTAGATACTAGATAGTTGTCCTTAGACACCGAATAACTAGTATACTAATACACTAGAATCCTGACTCCTTCGTTAACTAGATATCCATATCCTATAGTTAGGGAGGACGTCTGGATCTTGAACCATGGTTACTCCACGGGCCACCTGATTTCCCATCACTTTTAGCTGATGCCTCGACAAGAGCGCCACTAAGATTTACTCAAGTACTAAAGAGCTGGAGACATACTCCATAGAAGTGCAGACTTTCACTCTCATAATCTCCAAGAACATCTTCACACTAGACACTAATACTAGACACTAATACTAGACACTAATACTAGACACTAATACTAGACACTAATACTAGACACTAATACTAGACACTAATACTAGACACTAATACTAGACACTAATACTAGACACTAATACTAGACACTAATACTAGACACTAATACTAGACACTAATACTAGACACTAATACTAGACACTAATACTAGACACTAATACTAGACACTAATACTAGACACTAATACTAGACACTAATACTAGACACTAATACTAGACACTAATACTAGACACTAATACTAGACACTAATACTAGACACTAATACTAGACACTAATACTAGACACTAATACTAGACACTAATACTAGACACTAATACTAGACACTAATACTAGACACTAATACTAGACACTAATACTAGACACTAATACTAGACACTAATACTAGACACTAATACTAGACACTAATACTAGACACTAATACTAGACACTAATACTAGACACTAATACTAGACACTAATACTAGACACTAATACTAGACACTAATACTAGACACTAATACTAGACACTAATACTAGACACTAATACTAGACACTAATACTAGACACTAATACTAGACACTAATACTAGACACTAATACTAGACACTAATACTAGACACTAATACTAGAAAAAGCAAAAACAGCTAGACCCAAGAGCAACGGCCATTTGATTCTTTCCACAAAGAAAGCATAAATATTTCTGTTTCTGTTTTCAATGATGCGGAGCAACGAGCCATGATGAGAGTGGGACTGGGAACACCCTATGGCCGCCTTGAAGGCCCCTAAAGCCCAAGAAGATGCTATAAAAGCTGGAAAGGCAGATGGACGAGCTTAGTGAAGGTGATGTAAAGGATATAGGTCAGAAGGCGAAATTGGATACTAGACACTAGATACTAGATCTAGAGTCGTAGATCTAGAAGTTAGTATACTAAATACATACACTGGTAGATAAGATGAGTAAATGCGCTGGATAGTAGGTAACTGGGGATTCTGAAAAGTCGACACACTGGTTAATAGATATAGATGCTTTTGGTGACTTTTTCCTGACATGATAGAAGAATTGAGCATCAAAACAAGATCCATGCCAACATCAATCCCATAGTCACATATTCCCATATTTCCATATTCCCATAGTCCTATAGTCCCATACTCACATAGTCCCAAACTCTCATACCACTTTCCCATATTCCCATAGTCCCATATTACCATAATCCCATAATCCCATATTACCATAATCCCATAATCCCATAATCCCATAATCCCATATTCCCACATTCCCATAGTGACTTTACCCACCACACAACTCTTCTTCTTACCTCACCCTCCGCACTCAGAAATACCAACCATAAGTACCGCACTCACACTCACCATTCTTCATAACACCTCACCATAATACCAAAACCACCCCACTAAATATAGACACCTGACAATTGATAGTGACTAGTCGTGGTGGTAATTATACACAGTTCTAGATATTAAAAGAGGATATCTGGATTAGTGTATAGAGTATTGGGAGAGTGTTATTCAGTATTGATTGTATAGTCCTTAGGTTAGTCTATAGTGTAGTCTATAGTGTAGGTTTTAGTGTAGTTTTTAGTGTAGTTTTTAGTGTGGTGATGGTGTAGTGGCGTAGAGGGTGCTGCAAATCAAGGGGGACTAATGGGAGGTATAAATAGGTGAGGGCCGCGGTGTTATCGGGGATGGTGTTTACGCAAACGCGCAAATCTCAGCACGTCCTGTACCCCCCCTCGCGAGAAAAAATTAAGTCAACGTTGAGCGTATCTAATCTATTGCTCTTTTCCTCCCCTCTAGAATGTCCGATTTGTGGTATGTATCGTAGGGTTTGCGTTGGCGGCTGGGGATTTGGCGGTGCAATTCTTGCCTCGGCCAATCCTCGGCCCCACTCAATTCTTGGTTCTTGTTCTATCGCCATGGCTATTCCGCCTGCGGCTAATCCCGAGAATGTGGCGATCCCACCACCAACCAAGAAACCTGGACACTTGGAACTTTTGAATCTGAAACATCTGAAACATCTGACACATCTGAAACACATCCGAAACACTTATACTCCGATATGAATCTTGAATCCTTATCATTATCAACACACGCTCGCCCACTGATCATACCTATATAGGTACTGTCCAATCACAATCAATTAATCCATCAAGAATCCATCATCAATCAATCATCAATCAATCATCAATCAATCCATCATTCAGTCACCCTTATCATTGTGTATTTCTTCATCAATCTCATTAAGTCATGGATCGGGGCGGAGTCCGATAAGCCAAGTGAGGTGATATTGTTTATGTTTCGGGTTTTATAGTTTTCTGTATTGAGTGTGTCAGTTGCATGGTGTGTGTCAGCTACCTAATGTGTGGTGTGGTGTCTGTTGTCTGGGCCTGGTGTCTGGGCCTGCCTGTTGCCTTATTGATATTGTACTAACATTAGTCCCGTGTACGCTCCTTTCTTCGGCGCCATCGGCTGTACCGCCGCCATCGTCTTCACCTGTTTCGGTGCTTCGTATGGTACCGCCAAGTCCGGTGTGGGTGTGTGTGCCACATGTGTGTTGAGACCAGACTTGTTGTTTAAGAACATTGTGCCGGTTGTTTTGGCCGGTATCATTGCCATTTACGGCTTGGTGGTGGCCGTGTTGGTGTCGGACTCGTTGAAGCAGACGCAGGCCTTGTACACCGGCTTCATCCAATTGGGCGCTGGTTTGTCTGTCGGATTGTCCGGATTGGCTGCTGGTTTTGCCATTGGTATTGTTGGAGATGCTGGTGTCAGAGGCACGGCCCAACAACCCAGATTGTTTGTGGGAATGCTTTTGATTTTAATTTTCGCCGAAGTGTTGGGTTTGTACGGTTTGATTGTGGCTCTTTTGTTGAACTCCAGAGCTGCCCAGGACGTGGTCTGTTAAGGCCGTAAAAGCCATGCTGGCAATGAGACATTCAGACTGTTCATTTCTATCTCAACTGCGACTAGTCCAAGTCTACAGTCTCCAGTACTATACTAGTCCAGGTCTACAGTCTCTAGTGCTATACTAGTCCAGGTCTACAGTCTCTAGTACTATAGTACATTAAAACTCCTAAAGTCTACAGTTTCCAGTACTCTAATACTCAATTATCTCCTAGTATTCTTTCCCTACATGGTGATGTACACCTCGCCGATGCTCCGCACGATCTTGTTCCGTAACTCCTTCACCAAAGCCTTGACGGTCTTGGGAAGCTCCTGGCCCTGCTTCTTAAGCTCCACCCTCCAGTCCCACGGCGTATCTGCAGGAACACTCTCTGTAGCCCGAATGTACAACTCTTCATCCTCCGGCACCAATTCCTGCATCTCAAACGTATCGATAAGCTCAATCATGATGATAAGTTGGGGCAAATCGAACAGCCGAGCCTGAAAAAACGGCAAAAATTGGGCCAATAGGAGCGGCACAAACCGTTCCGGCATATACTTGAAACGAACCAAGTGGAAAAGTGCCGAAAGACTCTTGGAAAACGTTTCAGAATCAGGAACCGACGAGAGGTAATCACAGAGGACTGCATATGGCGCAAGACATTGCCGGATGATTGGATGCACGGGAAAATCGGGCGAAACTTGATTGGTCACCACATTGGAGATGAGTTCGTCCGGTACAGGCAGAGAGTTCATGAGGGCATCACCAAAGAGAGAATCCCACACAATGGAGTGGATGTGGGCCATAGCTCCCGAGTCGTCTTCTGTGCAGGACGTATCATCATAACTTCTCACGAGCATATTCAATGCCTCGAACAAGTGGCCGTCTTCAAGCGAATCGAGGCCTTGTTTCATAAAGAGTTTCTTGCTAACCTCGGGCATTTTGAGCTTGGCACATATCGTAAGGGCCCACTCCAAATCGTCGTTGGTGAGGTAAGTGTGCTGGGGCAAGAACTCACTGAGCACGTCACGTGACTGCTCTGAAAAGCCAGTCACTATAGGCAGCACCAAGAGGCCGATTCCAACGGGGACAAGGTCATATTTTTCCAAGCATGCAAAGGCGTGGCGGATGAGAAGAAAATCTGATACCTGGCGGGGGAACGAGATGCCCGATTGGGAAGTTTCTTCTTTATTTGGTTTCTTGAAATCGTTGGCCGGTTGGGAATCGGCCGGTTGGGAATCGTCGGCCGGTTGGGAATTGCCCCTTTGGGAAAGTCCGACGTCGGAGTCCTCCATGTCTTTGTAAAATTGCTGGAAAAACCCACATGCATCAAAAACCTTGCTAACATATGCAGCCGTGGGCGAGTCACACTGGTCTATGGCCAAAATCACCCGCAAGTAGTTGCCCAGCAAAATGTCCCGGAAGGTGTCCTCGGTCGGCTCGGCCGCATTATATCCTTTTTCGGCAATAGCAATTCGGAAATAGTCAGCGTACACGGTATTATCGTCCCGAACCTGGAATAAGGCTAGACACCCGTACATCTCGTACCATGTCAGCACGAACAGTGCTGCAGTTTTGGGCATGCCCGACATGAGCCGTAACAAATCGTGGATCTGCAGGGCAATGGTCACGTGGGCCATATCAGAAACGTCCGCCTTTAAGTTCCCAAAATTGTCTCTCATTTCACAAACCTTCTGTTTCCACTGTATGAATTGACCTTTCAACGCCATTCCTGCATACGCACCCACCAACGTCTTCAAGTCTTCGATTATCTCGTAAAGACCCGGACATTCCGCCTCCAACTCCTGGTATTTCGATGCTGCAATGGAAGAAGAAGCCCTTTCGAACATTCCCCGACTGAGCAAAGTGCCCAAGTACAGAGTCCAGAATTGGGGGTGTTTCCATGGGGAGGGCGTACTGTACATAACGGCATCGATGAAGTCGTTTTCTGGTTTTGGGTCGAAATTGTTGATCCACTTGAGAATGAGTTCGGGACGAGTCCGGTCCGACCCGTAAAACGAATTGCCATGGAGACATTCCAATATCGACACGAGCCTCGTGAGGTCACGTGCGTCCGGCTCGGCAAGCGACTCCACCACCTCTTCATAATACGCCATGAACGTGCTTAAAATCGCCGAAAACGCCGTCTGAGCATACCGGGGAACATGCCGCCCGCCCGAAAGGTCCTGCGACAGCGAAACCACGCCAAGAGACCCGGGAAATCCAAAGTCGTGCGCAGCACAATTTTCACTTTTCATCTCCTCCACCGCCTTATAAAGCCGGTTGATATAGTCGGTCAGTGGTTCGCTTCCCCTTTGTTCAACCGAGGCCTTATAGGTGTCAGGGCTGAACTGGAACTCCAAGTCCTTTTCGCCAGAGAGCCATTCCTGGAGCAGAGGGTATGATTTGTCCGGCACAGAGGGAGTCTCCAGCCCAGAAACTGGTTCCGTCCCCGAAATATCCGACTCCGGAATATCTAGCATTTCAATGTCTTCGAACTGCATGGTGTTGAGTTTTAGGGGGAGTTTTTGGGGGAAGTAGTGGTGTGTAGTGATGTTTTGGTGGAGATGCGCAGGTGAGGTGCGCCTACACCCGTGCACCACGATCTGGGAACAATACCAGATCAAGCCACCTGACTAAGGTATACTGGAGCCGTGACGAACCAATCGGCTGTCCACCGAAAACACCGGTACACCATCACTATGCAGGACCATGCAATATTGGCCCTAGTGTAGGGAGGTATCTTGGTGTGTCCTCCCTTGGTTCATATTGGCAGTCACGTGCGCAACTGCCTCGTCTGAACCACTGCGACTTGCTACCGTCGGGCCTGTTCTCACTACTTCCCTTATGTGCAGCACCAGTCACTATGTGCACTACCCAGACATTATGTGCAGTCGGCTGCAGAACATTCACTGAATACTCTAGTTTCCAGTAAGATCAAGACAGCAGAACAAACTGCAAAAAGTTCTCCCAGGGACGAGTCGAACGTCCGATCTCAAGATTCCATCCATTACAGTCTTGCGCCTTAACCAGCTAGGCCACCGGGAGATTATTGAAATAACATGAAATTTGGGAAATATCCATTCGGTGGATCGGGGAAAAAACCCAGTTAAAACACAATATGTGAAAATTTCCAATATTATAGTGGGAAGAAACATATGATAGGTCAATGTTTTGGGTTGGAACCAGTACGAATCGGTATATGCAGGTAATCGTCACTTTCAACCAAAGTCGACCATAAACCTTCTAAAGTTCCCAAAAATTCACAATGTTTTGTATCTTTTTTTCCAATAATTGCCTTTAGTCTAGGGTTTGTTACGACTTCATCTCATCTGAAGTTATAATTCGTTCAGAGCTGACTCTTCATCGCTCATCCAAAACAATATAAAACAATATTGGTCTTGTAGTTTATAAAGGCTCGATTTGTAGAGTGGTAAAATGATCGACTCAATAAGTAGCTCATAAAATTGTAGAGTCATAGTTTTTGAAGTCTTGTAGATGTGTAGACCCGTGAATTGTAGACTGGTACTTTGATTACCTCAAATAAATCCCGATTCTGAACCATCTTGATCACAAGGACCCACCAAAATTTCTTCACCAGTCACATCAAAGTTAAATTCTAGGAAATAAGGAAGCTCAACCAATCTTTCTCCAAGTTTCTCAAGCTCGTCAAGGTCCCCTATAACCTCGTTCCTTGGAAGGTTGCTAAGGACACCGACATGTTGATCACCAGGAGTTCCTGAAAAAGTTTAACATCCCAACTAATGGGAACTCCACATTTCTATTCTCGGAAATCTAGTCTCTTCTTAGTCCCCTTTTATTTTCTCTTGAAATTGGAAGATTTGGTCTGGGAAGAGGCCAGCTGCAGCGTCAACTCTGCGGAGCCGGAGAAATCAAGTCATCTGTGAGCGTATTAGTAAGGTCGAAGCAAAGGTCATGGCCCAGAAGGTAAAGCTGGTCATACTAATTAAGTAAAGGGACCGCTTTGAAAGTATCTGGACAATTCGCCACAACTATTGCGAGCTTGCCCACTCGGTGCCAAGTTCGAAAAAAGCAAAAAGTACATTGGGCTTCCGCCTATATGAACTGATTAGCCTCATGAACCTCAACCCTAAATTAGATCTGGTCGGTGATTTGTACTAACATAGGGAAGATAGATTTCAGACTTGTTAGTATCCTGGTGTAATGACATGGGTCCACATGGTGATACAAGTACACACACGACCAAATTAACAGCTGACTGATTTGGTAACAGTAGAGTCAATAACTATAACTAGCCAAATTCTTTAAGGAATTAATACCCACAAAGAATGTAAAATTCAACTCAACGGTACATTATCAGATAAAACCTGCACACACTCATTGCATTTAGATCCGTACACCTTGACCTTTTCAAAAGGTTATGCAATGATCATAAATGGCCTGCATGTGGCTTCCAGGCCCCATAAATCAATTCCCCATTTATGTTCAAATTTCTGCCATGTTCCCAACTGTAATTAAGTAGGTGTGTCTGAAGAACTTGGAATAAGTCACCAATGCGTTGTATGTAGGTGTTAATGTTTACCTCAAGCCGCAGTTATGATATTTTCAGAGATATTAACGTCTGTACATGTGCCTATTTCTGTAATTTGTTTTAGTACTTGTTTTTCAGTACTTGTTTTCCAGTATTGGGTTTTCAGTATTTGGTGTTTCTGTACTTGCGTTTTCAGTATTTTTAACCGTGCATGAGGCTGTAATTATGGGTTTGCGATTGCTGCAATTTTTGAGTGAGGGTGAGCATCCTTTTGTGGGCCGCGACCTGTTTATATACCCTGAGATTACCTTCATTGTTTCAGATCTGCAACATGCGATTTGTGTTTGTGTTTGTGTCTGCATTTGCATTTGCCACCGAACGTGCAGCTCGTGGTATATAAGGACGCGAACCCCAGAGCGGATTTACAGCATTGATACACCAATGTCTTTCAGTTTACAATAATCCCATTGATCAATAATTACTCTTATCTTTGGCATTCTATGGTACCATTCCTTTCTTGATGCAATTTGATTCAAGGACTTTCTTAGTGTGGGAAATAGTGACCAGCTTATGACTTCGTTCCACAAGGTCAAACTAACAATTGAGCACTTTACGAATCAGTTCCCGCTTTACTAAGTAAGGTCCCTCTCACTGGATTCAGTTCGTAATATTGTGGCCAAATGTCAACTTGATCAACTGCTTAAAGGCAAATACAACAAGAGAGGATGATGAGGTGAACTCATTGAGAGGAGTTTAAAATACACACATACTTAAGTTGAAGACAAAATTAAAGGGAAAAAAGAATAGCACCTACTGGACCGAGTTTTAGTGTGTATTCTTAGTGGTTTACAGAATGAGAACCTGAACTTTTGATCGTTAAAGGTCTGGTCATTGAAAAAGAGTCCAGTGATTACTTGACAGTCTAGCGCTCGACACAATAAACATTGCCATTTAGACTCACAACAATGAAACCGAACTTTCACCCTTTTGACTACGTGGAACTGCAGCAACCTTTTCTATTTCTGAAATCAATCTCGGAGTATATGAGTTTATGGTTGTGTGTCAAATCACCAAGAGTCAAAGATGCCTCTATTCACTCATAGGTGTAGCCCGAAGTGGGAGAAAGTGTCTACAGGTGAAATCAGTTTTAATGATTATTAAAAAACATTCATTAGAATATCTTCAAAACCTAATTCCTCTTGTTGTAAATGTCCTCGTCCTTGCAAATGGCTTCAATGACACAGTCGTGACTCTTGACCTTGTAGACAACATCATCCTTGGTCCAGTTGTCCTTATCAACGTCTACCTTAGGACAGAGAATCTTGTTTCTAGGGTATTCAAAGTTGCAGAATATGGGCTTCATGCACTCAACAGGAATGTCCACGAGCTCGTTGTTCATCAAATCAAAACATTTTGTTTCTCCGTCGTTGGCATAGAAGTTCAAGAATGGGTTGGGGTCTTTTGCTGGTTGAGCTGGTTGGTTTTGGGGAGTCTCCTCGTCGTCGGTTGGGAAACGGAAGTTAGAACTGTAACTGTTGTCCTCGTCCTCAGTTGGGAAACGGAATCCACCAGCTGGAGCAGCGTCTCTCTTGGCGAGCTTACCGGCGTTGTGGGATCCGTCGGCGTTAGACAAGGCCAAAGCAGTGGAGGCAATAAGGAACAAGGTGGCGAATTGCATGATTAAAAAGAGAAGATGAGATGGAAAGATGAGATGAGAATAATTGAAAAAATGGGAAAAGTCTCTGTCTTTTATATTTCTCAAGTGGGAGGCTGCGTGGAAGCTAAATTTGCAATCTTCTGCGGTCGGCAGCTAAACACGACTGCAAACAAGAAATCACGGGCTGCATGCAGGATGCCGCAGTGAAGCCTACACGATGTCTTACAATAGACAAGGAAGTCCTCGACTATCCCGCCCTCGAATAGGGTGACAAAGTCACTGTTTGAGTTAGTGAAAAGAGTACAGAATCTACCGAATGGGGATACTACTGACTGACTGAACGGTACTGAGGTATTGATGAATGGTACTGTCTGACGATGGGTGTGTGGCTGAGTGTGTGGCTGAGTGTGTGACAGTGAGTGAATCAGTACATGACTGAATGTGTGAATGAGTGTGTGAATGAATCAGTGACAGAGTGTGTGACGGTTAGTGTGAGCGTGAGTGTGAGCGTGAGTGTGAGTGTGTGAGTGTGTGACTTGGAGTGGAAGCTGTGAATGACGGATAAGAAAAATATCGCGGGGGAAATTAATGTTCAGGGTTCGTAATCAAGGATTCTGTGCATTGCTATTTCCGTCAGTTGTTTCTTATTCATTTCTTTTTCATCCCTAATCCGTTTTTATTGGCTTGATGAGAATGCGTGGGGCTCAGGGCTCGTGACCATATGGGGGCTCAGGGCTTCTAAGCGAGTGGGGGTGCGCAATGCAAAGAACGTTTCTTGTCTAGTCTCGGCCTCGGGATTTCCAAGCCCGGACGGCTTTATTCCAATTCCCCTCTCCATACATACGCAGGTCACCACAACTGAAATTTTCACATGCTCAATATGGTAACGCACAACACCCAGCTGGGCAATTGCAAATCATAACCACGCGACTACAGTCTCTGTTCAGAGGAGGTTAAGGAGAGGGGGATGACACATTTCAACTACATGATACTCCATTCAAAGTTTCGGTCCACATACAATGCCTTCTCGCCCGTGCTGATGAACACGCACCAAAGGAGGACATGCTGCTCAGGCTTTCTCTTGAGCTTTTTGAGGCTTTCTCCTTGGACTTTCTCATATGCTTTCTGCTTTGAATATCTACTTGGGGACATGTTAAGTTTCGGTATTGGGCCGGGGAAGTACCCTCGATTTATTGGTTGGTGCACGGACTACACAGAAGTTGCAAAAAAAAAAACCTAGAATATTAGGTACTATGAACGGGAATAACGAACATGGGGACCTGACAATGCTTCCTTCATCGGAATTGTTTAGAGATCCTGTGATCCGCAAATGCTCAAGTGCACACAGTCCACGGGTATGTTGGCCTTCACCAAAGCTTGCTTGTTGAATGGTTCAATTTTCATGTTGACATTAGGGCAGTTGGCTTTGTTGCTGCTGCGATTGGGGTCACACATCACCGACTTGATGCACTCCTCGGGGATGTCGATGACGATATGGGTGTTCCGGTACATGGAGCATGGCTCCCCGGTCTTGGCGAACTGGTTGTTGTTGCCTCCACCTGGCGCAGCCAAAACTGCAGAAGCAACGAGGAACAAGGTAGCGAACTGCATTGTTGGTATGGTTATCAGGTGAAGTGAAGTGAAGATGAGAATGAAAAGAGAATGAGACTGATGAAGAGAATGAGACTGATGAAGAGAATGAGACTGATGAGAAAAAGAGACTGATGAGAAAAATGAAACTGAAAGGGAATGGCCCTCTTTTATCTCTTTCATATGAAACCTTGTCTGAAAGTTTTTGTCCATGTTCGTGGTCAGATTACGGACACTTAGGCTTAACAAAGCTTCAATGTTGCAACCGCAGGGGCGTTCGCAGTCGCAGCTTGTGGAACAAGAAGACCCGAAATATCTGGCCATATCCTGCATATTCTGCACAACTGCATATACCTCAAACTCTCGAGACCGTGATTTGACTTGCTTGTTGTGCATTATATGCAGGAATAGTCTAATTCTCGTTAGTCGAGTCCAAGTTGAAAAACAAACAAAGTTGTTGGGAGATTGTGAAATAAGCTCAACCTGAGCTCAGGATAGTCAGCAATTCTTAGTATCATTTAGATACAGATAAAGATAAGAATAGAGGTGACTGAGGAGAATACTGAAGTCCCACAACTATACCGTTCCAGATTATGCGAAGGTTATCGGAACGCGTTGTTGGCTATGTGCAAGTCGGTGTGGTAGTTCAGGTCACACCATGTCATACAACACTGAACCTTACGAAAACTAACCTACAATTGAATCTAGTGACTAAGTCATTGTCTGATTTAGTGTTTAGTGGTTATACAGATGGGTAGAAGACGGTGGAAATTGTCAGAAATTGGCAGAAAATGAACAGAAAATGGACAGAAAATGGACAGAAAATGGACAGAAAATGGACAAAAACAGAACAAGTTAGACATGGTACTAATATTGACTTACTCACTGACTGACTGACCATGTGACTGTTTCACTGTGAGTGTGAATGATTGACTGTCAGTGTGGGTGTGACTTCTAGGGAAGCTCTAACTGATGAGAGATTGCGAGGGAAAGGTCCAGAATCATTGAATTAATGACCAGGGTTCATAATCATGCATATAATGCATGGAACTTAATCTTGGTAATAATTTCTCGGTTCAATTGTTTCTTTTTTATTTCTTTTTCCTTTCCATTTCGTTTTCTTGGGGTTGGCCTTTGGTGCGAAGTGAGTGACGTGATCGGGGTCCTGGGCTCGTAACCTCGCCGAGTGTACAGTTATGGAGTGCACATTGCAACGGTCCCTGATTGGGTATTCTGTAAAGAATCAATCTAGGGTCTCGTCTACATCAGTACCTCTACCAATCAATATTGGTGGGACTGCTGTACAACTTCATGTTGTTTGCAGTTGATGTTTAGTTTGGTACAGTCACGTGGTACAGTCACGTGAGTGGCTCTGATGTCTGGGCAAGCCAAGACCGAATCAACCAAACCAACACTGAGCCAATGCCAACTAACATTGGCTTTACTTAGTCACATTTAAGAGACGGTCGGACTTTTAGTTGGATGTGATCACTTCTTGATGGAGATTGCTCGCAGCTGAGGTACTGGTGTGAATAATGGACTCGACTACCCAGAAAACAACAGGACCAAAAAGATCTTCTACAATTCGCCTAGACCTGCATGTGCTTCTCAAAGTTCCTTATACTTTGGATTGGGGAGTATTGTATCCATCAGCTTAGAACTTGTGAGAGTGTCTGTGTTAGATCCACGATAGACAGGGTCCTGCCTATAGAGGATTCATGAAGCCTACTCTGTTCGATCGTAACAATGGCCATGCCATCATTATACGAAGTACTATGATGGCTACCATTGCTCTAGTGGAGAGTTTTTCGGTTCCACGTTTCTCTCAAAGGTAGATAAGCCACTTCGGGTCCTCTCTTTAAGGAACCACGAGAAAAGTATTAGTAAGGCGTAAATGTATTGAAGAACATAACAGTCTTTGTAAAAATAGGTTGTCCATTGGTGGTTTTTGGTCGGTGCTGGTAACCAGTAATCTCCTCCCACCAATAGTACTAAGTAACCTTCACATTCAATTTGTGCTAAACTAATGGTATTCCCAGGTACCACTATTTGTTATCATTGTATTCCCAGAGACAAATGTTAATTAACTGAATATATACAGATATGGAATAGAACCAGTTTAATCCAGAAATCAAAAAAAAAAAAAAATACCATCTATCAAGAAACTAAGAGAGAAACTGAGATCGAAACAAATGCAAAAACCAGCCAAATTAGTCTATTACATCATTTTGTTACAGATATTATGGTAGCTTTATTTTTTTAAGGTATACCCTGATACGATTGTTCATTCTGAATGCATATTCTCGTAAAATTGTGAAGTTTCAATGTATAATTTCGTAAAATTGTCGATTTTTGATGCACAACCCCGTAAAATTGTTGATTTTTGATGCACAATCCCGTACAATTGTCAATTTGTCATGCACAATGTCGTAAAATTATCTAATTCTAATGCACAATGTCGTGAAATTATACTTTTATGATGTACAATCTCGTAAAATTGTAGATTTTTGAGATAAAATCTTGTAAAAGTGTTGATTCTACTGCATAATCTCGTAGACTTGTAAAACTCTAATGCATCGACCCGGGAAATTGACAATTTATAATGCATGAATTCGTAAATTTGTCTTTTTTCAATGCATTATCCTCCAAAAATGTGGATTTTCAAGGCGTATATTCGTATAATTGTTGATTGATGATGCACAAACCGGTAAAAATAGTCATTTTTAATGCATAATTTCTTACAATTGTCGAATTGTAAAGCCCAATTTCGAAAGTTTGTCTATTCTTTATGTACGATCTCGTAAAAGTGTAGTTTTGTAATGCATAAACTCGTAAAAGTGTCTGTTTTTAATGCATAAACTCGTAAAATTGTCTATTTTTAATGCATAAACTAGTAAAATTGTCTATTTTTAATGCATAAACTAATAAAATTGTCGATTTTCAATGCATCAAGTGTAAGATTTGTGTAGTGTCAAAACTTAAAGACGCAAAGTTTTTATTTTGTAATGCAAGGCCCAATAAATTTGGCCATTTATATTGCATATTCTCTTATCATTGCGGAAATATCATGTAAAAAGTCGTAAAATTGTCGATTTTTCCGAGTTAAGTAATTTCAATCTCCTAAACGTTTGCTTTTATTGTAAACCTTTTGATTTCTAATGCATCATCTCGTAAATTGGCTGATTTCCAATGCATAATCTCCTAAAATTGTGGAATTTAAATGCACCACCTCGTAAAATTGTTCATTTTCACTGCATAATCTCGTAAAATGATTGATTTCCAATGCATACTCTCGTAAAATTGCTGATTGTTTTTACACAAAGTCTTAAGAGTGGGTAAGGTTTAAATTAGGAATTTGCAAGCTTACAAAAGTGTGAATTTTGTATGTGGAGCCTCGTACAACTGTAGCCAATCAATGCACAGACTTTTAAAAGTATAAATTTCTCCCCAATTAATTTATAGCCGCCCAAATTTGCACTTATTGTTGGCTCTTGATTTTGTATTCAGGAAATTTCAGAGTCATATTTTGTTGTTCATTCTGCACATTCGAAAGCGCGAAAAGTTAATATATTGATTTTGTAGAGACGGTTTTTTTAAATTGTAAATTGGTCTTTTTTAGGCTCGGAAAATGTAGACTTTGGAATCTGCAGAGTGGTGAATTTTCAGTCTTGCAAAATTGTAGATTTATCGTGAAATTGTACATTTTAAATGCAAAGTTTTGTAAAATTGACGTTTTTTTTTTTGTATGATGTCGTACAAATATTGATTTTTGAAGTGTGATCTCGAAAAATTGTACTTTTGTGATGAACCCCCTCGTAAAATTGTTCATTTTGTGATGAACCACCTCGTAAAATTGTTCATTTTGTGATGCACCAGCTCGTAAAATTGTAGTTTTTCCATGTATTGTTTCGTAAAATGGTTAATTTTTGACGTGCAATCTCGTAAAATTGTAGCTTTGTACCAATTGTACGAGTACTTTCAACTTCATTTTAAACATTTATCACATGTACCTTCAATTTAACAATTGTACAAATCATTGCAGAAGCACGTCACTATACTACCTTACAATTCTGCAATTTTACGAGTTTTTGCATTAAAAATCAACAAATTTAGGAGTTGGTGTATAAAACAAACTACACTTTTAGGAGGTTTTACCCTGGGAATCCTCTATTTTGCTATACATTTTTATGATTTTACAACATGAATCTACAATTCTTCAAGAATTCTATAATTTTACGACTCTACAAATTTACGAAATTCTGAAAATCTAGTAGACAAATTTCACGGTTTATCTTAAATATATACAGAAATTAGAATACAAAATTCCGGCTTTATAACTTACATTTTCACAAATGTACAAATCTATTGGTTTACCGACTGCGTATACTATTCAATTGAGCACCGTCTATTTTCATTTGCGGCACTACAAATTGAAAGGTCTACAAAATTCACTATATTCCGAAAAATGATTTAGATGAGGAGATAGCAGTACGAGATTACACATTAAAAATCTACCATTTTACCACCGAAATCTACCATTTTACGAGACTTTGCATGAGAATTCCTCTAAATTATGGGGATATGCATTAAAAAACAGCATTTTACGAGACTGTGCATTACAAATCTACTGTTTTACCAGACTATGCATGAAGAATAAACAATGATACCAAACTGTGTTTCATAAATCAGTAATTTCACTGGAATTTACATTTGTGATCTAAAATTATACGAAACTTTTCATCGAAAATCAATAATTTTACTAGCATTTGCATACGAATTCTACAATTTTACGAGAGTTTGCATACGATTTCTACAATTTTACGAGGATTGGCATTAGAATAGCACAATTTTACGAGACTATGCATTGAAATTATACAATTTTACGAGGATTTGCATTAAAAAAGCACAATTTTACGAGACTATGCATTGAAATTATACAATTTTAATAAACTCGGCAATTTTACAAAACTCGGCATCACAAATCAGGATTTTTACGAAATTTTGAAATAGTATTTTACTATTCTACTAATATAAAACCACAATTTTACGAAATGTTGCATTGAAATTCGATAATTGTACGAGTATTTGCAGCTGAATTCTACAATTGTACGAGACTGTGCATTGCGAATCTACAATTTTACGAGAGTTTGCATACCAAATCCACTTTTTTACGAGCAAAATATACAATTTTACGAGACGTTGCATAAAAAAAACAACAATTGTACGACACCTGGCATGCAAAATCAGCACTTTTACGAAACATTGCACTGAAACTAAAATTGAACGAGATTGTGCATTAACATTTTATAATTTTACGAGTTTATTTCAACATAGGGTTCAGTATATATTAATACATAGGGGTATGTAAATTGTACCATACAAGCCCAAAGTCCTAACACAGGACCGCAGCCGCGTCTTATACTTTTAAGCTCGTCTGATGTCTGTACAGTTTAATATTCTAAGGCTTACAAAACTCTAATGTCTGCATACAACATATCCATGATGTACCTTGCCTCCGTACCCGTTAGGTACTCGTTGACAGTTTGTCCATTAAAATTATACAATTTTACGAGATTGTGCATTAAAATTGTACACTTTTACGAGATTGTGCATTAAAATTCTACACTTTTACGAGATTGTGCATTAAATTTCTACAATTTTTCGAGATTGTGCATTAGAATTCTACAATGTTACGAACCAATTCTACAATTTTACGAGATGTTGCAGGATATAAACCCAACTACCTATTCTGGAAAACCAAAAGTATATCATATAAGTTCAACACAACTTCGTGATTAGGGTAAAGTACTTAACAGTGTGTTTTTCAAAACTCCAAGCCTCTATGGAACAGTATTGATGGACTTATGTCAACTGATCAGCCCACTTGCCCTCTCTAATCCGCCCACTAAATTAAGTTTGCAAACATTATTGGAATAAGAAAACAGTTGGATGTTTCATATCAGAGTAATTGATCATTTTGTGGTTTGGGGGTTGGTTCAATGGAGGTGTAAAAAGTCCCATTTTTAAGGGCACCATATACAGGCCATATGTGCGCGACCAGTATTTCTGAGGCTCTAATAGAGAAATGAATAGGATGTCTTTTTTGGACCTGAAATTTTATCTTCTAAAGAGTATATCTTAATCTCTTTAGAATTTAGAACAGGTTTGTGTAATTTTGTGGAATCCTTGATTTTGTGCACATTCGTAAACCTGTTGGTACGTATATATTAGGAGTTCCTGGATTGTAAGGTAATGTGTGTACTAAGAATTTTGTAGTCTCGCCAAAAGTAGAATTTGTGTGAATCTAGT
The DNA here is from genome assembly GCA_002370185.1 of Metschnikowia sp. 01-655c1. Classification (NCBI taxonomy): domain Eukaryota; kingdom Fungi; phylum Ascomycota; class Pichiomycetes; order Serinales; family Metschnikowiaceae; genus Metschnikowia; species Metschnikowia sp. 01-655c1. The sequence goes on from NKZO01001661.1 coordinate 57,996, forward strand.
ATTTGAAACTCGAAAAATTGTGGATTTTAAATGCATAACCTTGTAAAATGGTGGTTTTGTAATTCACGGAATCGCAAACACATGCAAGAGCAAATGTCTGAACTCGTAAAATTGTAGATTTTGTCCTAATTTGGTAATTTTTCACTCATAAATAGGCAGGTTCCAAATTGCACACTGTTAATGTATTCATTGTTAGAGAGTTGTATTTTGTGAGTTTATAAATTTTTCGTTTGAGGGCTTGTCAGATTATAGACTCAAAAATGCCGAGTCATTTTGTCTTGTGGTGCATTTGTGAACTGTTGTATTTTTGTAATGTTGTAAAATTGTACATTCAGTATAAAATTGTAGTTTTTATGCACCATCTCGTAAAATTGTAGAATTTCATGTAGACTCTCGTAAAATTGTACTTTTTGTATGTAAGGTTTCGTAAAATTGTAGTTTTGGTATGCATGATCTCGTACAATTGTAACTTTTTAAGGCTGCCCATTTTCGTAAAATTGTATTGTCTTAAAGGAATAGCTCGTAAAATTGGAGTTTTTATGCATTTTGTCAATTTCCAAATTTAAATTTTTACTCAATTCTAGACAAAAAAGATTGCATATTTTTCAGTCAATTCGTAAGTTTGAGATCCATATATGTATTTTCAGACAAGAATACTAAATCACAATAAGCCCCAGTTTTCCGATTTACTAGTGATTATAGATTCGGTATAAACACTACCTAACACCAACCAGAACATCCACATTTCAGAGTTAAAAGACTAACTATGTAAAATAATCAGTTTTAAGGATTAGAATTTGGACCGTATTAGAGCCTAGAATAGTGTTCCACATGTGACTCACTATGGACTAGTGTTCTGATTGTCAACGGGTACTTAGCATGTACGGAGTCGATGTACTTCGTAGGATGTTGTATGCAGCCCAGTGATTTACTATGTGCAGGTCACTAGTGGGTGAAAAGCTTTCACCCACCTCGCAATTCGTCTAAGACTTTGGTCTTGTAAGGTACAACTAACATATCCCTGTATATGAAGATATATACTAAAACATAAGTTGAAACTGATGCTTCACTGATAGAATAGGTCCGATCTTGCAGGGATGGCGCCACACCGAGGATCTATACCGGACAGGGTATTGTAGATTTGATAATTCCAGATCTGCTAGAAGTGTTGGGGAACCAGGTGGCCCATAGAGTAACCATGGTTCAAGATCCAGAGGACCCTTCTTGCTATAGGACATGGATCTCATAGTCTCATCTAGATAAGTGAACACTTCACGAGAAGTGTTCTCTTCTGAAGGAGCGTGAGTCTCTTTATCCCTACGAGAAGTATCGGTGGGTCGGTGGGTCTGGTCTTGGGAGGCATCTTGGTATGTCTCCCTCAGTAGAGATATTTGGATTAGTTATCTAATAGAAGTAGGAGCGAAGGCCTCCTATTTATATGTGGGAGTTGGCCTTCACTTATCCTCGGTTGTACACTCAAGCCTCGACTGTTCGAAACAACCGGAAGCATGTGAAAATAGTCGCGCAGTTCCCTGCAAGCCTAGAGCGCTGTGCGCGCTCAGTCGGTGCTATTTTCCAACAGGTATTGTAGATTGTATAACGCCCGATCCGCAACGACGGTCGCAATACCAGGAGGTCCGGTAATTAACCAGGGTGTAACATCCAGAGAATGTTTCACACTATAAGACATTGACCTCATAGTCTCATCAAGATATGTAAACACTTCAGGAGAAATGTTTACTTCAGGAGAAGGTGAAGAAGAGTTGTCAGAGTCCATTGAAGTATTATCAATACGAGATCTTTTGGTGGGTCTGGTTCTTGGAGGTATCTTGGTATACCTCAGGCAGTTGATGTTGATTAAAATTATCTAATTATAAAATGGGGCGGTGGCACCATTTATTATATCTGGGGATTCTTCCTTCATTGTTCAATCCATTGTCTTCAACAATTGATTGTTTCGGAAAACTGATTGCCTGATATTTGGAAAGCCGTGAATATCAGAGCGCACTCGCTCGATTGCCATTTTTTAACAGAGTGAGTGAAGAGTTTTAACCCATTTCGACACATCTCGTACTTTGGTCTTTTAAGGCACAACTTCTATATCCCTATATTTCAATATATACTTAAATATAGGTTGGAATGGATACTTTGCGAGGTGGGTGCACAATTTGAAACTTCTCATAATCTGAATGTCTGGAAGTCTGGGGGGTTTAAACTACTCTGATTAACCTAGAGTTATTGTCAATGAGTTCGTAGAAAATATGGAGAAAAGGGTCTTCCATAGTGTATTGTATGCAGGCCGGTCGTTCATTATGTGCAGGTAATTGAGAGAGAGTTTGCACCCATTTCGCACCCAACTCGAACTTTGGTCCTTTGGGTACAACTTACATGACTGTATCTTACATATGCCAGTATCTGACATATGCCTGTATCTTCGTATGGACTAAAACATAAGGTGAAATTTCCAGACGAAACCAAATTTCTACAATTACAGAAAATCATGTCGTCGCATTTTTAAGTACTCTGTGCTAATGTTATATTGTTCGATTCTTGTTACGTCAGGTACTCTGTTTATTATGTTTTTTTGTTGAGGAATCCTCAGAAGGAGAAATCTAGCTACTTAAGTAGTTGGTGCTGGAGTGGCGTATCGAGCCAGTTATTGGTATATGCAGGCTTTACAAATCCCCATGGAGTGATATTGGACAGAATCCATACTGTTTACTTTTTTTGGCATACTAATATTGTATGATTATGAGCACTGTTATGGTATGCTTGACCGGAACTGCGAGCCGCGGCCGGAATTGTCCAGCCACCAGAGCTTCAAAAGTCCACCACGAACGTATTTTCAACTAAAAAAATATACATTGTAAAGTCCGGAATCCCAGGATTCTAGAAAATTAAGGTTTATCTAAATCCCTTGAAAAAAAGGTCGTTTGCGTTGGGCCTTTTTCTGCTGAGGTAGTCTGGTGTACGGGTGTGTGTTGCACCCTTTCAATCTGAATTCCGAGGTGCTCACACTCCATTAAACAAGTCGTCAAAAATAACCACCAGTTACATACCTGACTTTAGTAGAGAGTGCTAATCAGACATGGATACACTCCCAGATTTGTCTGGACTGGATCATTCATAGAATATGGTGTATGTTGAAATTGCATACATCATAAATATATTTCTTGGCCTCCTCTTGAGCATAATCTTCGCGGTGTACGGGTTTATCTTAGGGTCACATTTGGGTTATACCTCTATATTTACACCTACCCGGTGGCTACCCCGGTGGCTACCCAAAGGTATATTTACCAACGAAGAAATTATTTCTTAGAGGGAGTATCTGCCAACTGATCTGTAAACGTAGACTCAATTACAGGATGGGTCGTGTGAGGCCCATATTGTTAGATTGTTACTTCAGGTCCTCTGTTTAGTACGTTTTTTTTTAGTTGATGATTCCTCGGAAGGAGGATCAGGCAACTTATGTAGTAAACGGTGAAGTTAGTGTGTCCGGCCGGTTAAAGCTAGGTGCAAGGGTAAACTCTGCACATTCCATCCGTACCACGGGCTTTTAACTTTTCTTCTGGTACCTCGTACAATGATGGTGAAGGTGTGACACAGTGGAATAGCCACTGTTAGGATTAGACATCTTAGGCTTAAAATACCTCAATGGGTAGAGCACTACCGAAGGTGATTCTAACATATATAGTCCTTTAGCACTACTCTATACTCCTACAGTATTCTATGTCAGAGCCATCTCGGGCAGCCAAACTACCCATCGAGGTATTTTCCGAACCTCTGAGTGCCGTTTAATCATCTCACCTCATCCCATCTCCCGTGGTTACCCGGTTCGGTAATTGAATGGCTCATATTTCTCTTTCTAAGGGATTTCCGGCGAATGAACATAGTAAACGGAGTACCTGACGTAACAAGAATCTGAGAGATTTTGGAGAAACGCCATCCAGCAAACAAATTCAGGCCAACAAAGCTGGCAGAAGTCTTGATTTGACTTGAATGCCTCAGGTCGAAAACAAATTGGAACCTGATTTTTTTTTTTTTTAATTTGTAGGGTGAAATTCACAAACTCGTAAAATTGTTGATTCGTGATGCATCACCTCGTAAAATTGTTGATTTTTGATGCACAATCTCGTAAAATTGTAGTTTTTGTATGCACCATGTCGTACAATTGTAGAAGTCTGATGAGTATTCTCGTACAGTCATAGAGCACTAATGCACATATTTGTAAAATTGTAGTTTTCGTATGCACGATTTCGTAAATTTGTATGTTTTGAATGTGCCATCTCGTACAATTGTTGATTTCTAATACATGTACTCGTAAAATGACTGATTTATAATGTATACCCTTGTAAAAATGTTGATTTCTGATGTATAATGTCGTAAAATTGTAGTTTTTTAATGTATAGTCTCGTAAATTTGCCGAATTTGGATACAGATTATAGTAAAATTGTCGCCTCTGAATGCACCATGTCGTAAATTTGTAGGTTTTGTATGCACCATCTCGTACAATTGTAGATTTCTAATGCACAATCTCGTAAAATTGTTAATTTTCGATGCGCAATCTCGTAAAATGCTTGATTTTCAATGCATAATCTCGTACATTTGTATGTTTTTAATGCACCATCTTGTACAATTGTAGTTTTTTAATGTATAGTCTCGTAAAATTGCAGAATTTAGATACAGAATATCGTAAAATTGTTGAATCCGAAGTCACCATCTCGTTAAATTGTTAATTTTCGATGCATAATCTCGTAAATTTGTATAATCTCCCTGCACCTTTTCGTATAATTGTAGACTTTTGATGTATGTTCTCGTAAAATTGTTGATTTCTAATGCATGTCCTCCTAAAATAGTTGATTTTCAATGCATTATCTCCTAAAATTGTACAATTCGGATACAATATAACGTATAATTATAAAAGGGCTAATGCATGATCTCGTATAGCTCGTCCATCGATACAGAGACAGAGTATTCGACTGGAGTCAATTTCCGAGTGTAACGGGAGTTTTCCTTCTGAGAATTGGAGGCATCTTTATAAAGGGTATGTACTAAGTCTGCAGGCAAAGCAGGTCGTTTTGTGTTCATTGTTGATTGTTCATGCATGCCGACAACTAAAGAAAGACTCAACATATATTTTAGTATACATTAATATACAGGGATATGTAAGTTGTACCTTACAAGACCAAAGTCTTTAATAGTTACGAGGTGGGTGAAAAGCTTTTACTCACTAGTGACCTGCACATAGTGCCTCACTTAAACGCATACAAACATCTACGAAGTACCTTGACTCCGTCTATGCTAAGTAATGGTTGAGCGAAAGCACCAGAATTGGGAAGCACATGCCCTAGGAAGGTCGAATATTTGCAAACTCTTCTTTCATTTTTTTCTCGCCAAGTATGTGATTAATGATGTTGAAAAGACTCCAGTGTGTGGATTTCCCATTGCTCATTCTCATTGCCTCATTTCATTAGAGTCCCAAAGATAAAAAGGAACTCAAATTCACAGTGTAATTTGGTTTGTTATCATTCTGGTCTCATTGTAGTGATTTGTTTTTGTCATTTCTAGCCACAACCTGATTCAGTACCTAATAATGTGTCTAAAATGTCTCCATAATGTTTCCATAGAATGTATGGACTCGTGAAATTGTAGAATTCTAATGTATAGTCTCGTACAACTGTTGATTTTCAATGTATATCCTAGAACATTGTATAATCGTGATGCATGTCTTCATAAAGTTGAAGAATGCTAATGCCTAATCTCGTAATATTGTAAAATGCTGCTGTATAATTTCGTAAAAGTATAGAATACTAATGCACAATCTCGTATAATTGTAAATTTTTGATGCATTACCTCGAAAAATTCTATAATGTTAATGCATCACCTCGTAAATTTGTAGATTTGTAATTCACAATCTCGTGAACTTGTCTTTTTGCCAAGTATAATCTCGTAAAAATGTAAAATTTTGATGTATAGTCCAATAAAAGTAAAGACTTACAACGCATATTGTCGTAAAATTGTAGATTTTTAATGCATGTGCTCGTAAAATTGTGGTTTTTTAATGTATATCCTCGTAAAAGTGTAGAATTTTAATGCGTCACCTCGTAGAATTGTAGATTTCTCATGCACAATCTCGTATATTTGTTGATTTTTAATGCATGCACTCGTGAAATTGTAGATTTGTAGTGTATATTCTAGTAAAATCATAGAATTGCATTGCATAAGTTCCTAAAATTGTTGATGGATTTCCGCGTAAAAAGAGGCTGCAAAACATGTCCCACAACACCTGACTCATCCAAATTTTTCCACAAATCGCCAAACCAAAAAGTTGATGCCGATGATCAAAATTACCATAGCTGAATACGGACCATGTGAATATCTTGTTTTGAAATGATGAAGCCTCGGCAAAAAATGGCAATACAATTCGCCTATCCGACGATGGTGAGATTTCACGATAAATCATCAGCCAGATAAACCATGACGAAGAAATTAGCTTTCTATACAGGAGTAATGGTCAGCTCATTAATTTTTGAAAAGGACCTTCAATGCAAAATTGAGTTAAATAGCAGATTTTTAATGTATATCCTCGTAATTTTGTTGATTTTCAATGTACGCACTCGTACAACTGTATATTTGTAGTGCACAATCTCTTAAATTTGTTGATTTTTAATGCATGCGATCGTAAAATTGTAGTTTTTTAATGCACAATCTCGTAAAATAGGTGTGCAAGTCCATAAATTATTACACTGGAACATGGAGATACTTGTAAGGTTTGAAATCACCGTAGAGACTAATGCAGTTTCACGTTTTATAGACGCTTTTACATTTGTGGTTCCGTGAAGTGGCCGACTCGTAAAATTGTAGAATCACATATTTGTATACTTTGTGAAGCTTGTACATTTACTACCACCGAAATGTTCAGATCGGTAAATTTTTCAAAACACAAAAGTATTATGAAACTCATCAAGTATTGAAAACTGGTGTAAACGTATATCAGTATTGTACAGTTGTTTGTAGGATAACTGGGAAGATTGTCGAATTGTATTTATCATATTCGTAAATTTGGACATTGGTAGTTTTTTAGATTGATGATTTTCTTGATTTGAACCTGGTACAAATGTAAATTTTGTCCAAATACGGTAATTCATGACCTCATACAATTGTAGATTTGTACAAATTGGAAAATTCATGACCTCATACAATTGTAGATTTGTACAAATTAGTAAATTTGCAAGTAGTACAATTGTAGAAAGTGTAGAAATTGAAAACTTTTGACCTCGTACAATTGTGGTATTGTACAAATACGTACTTTCACAACTCGTCGTAGTCAAGCGATTGAGTACACTGCAAGTTTATGTGAGTCTCTGTATATTGCACATTTACATAATTTGTGTAATTTTTCTGAACTATTCCTTTTATCTATTATTTTTTGTACTCAAAATAATGTCCCCAGTTGTGTCCCTTTAATGTTCCATTATGTCCCATTATGTCCCTTTATGACCCGTTTGTGTCCTGTTTGTGTCCCGTTTATGCCTCCATTATGTATTTGAGAATGTATATTTTTGTGGAGACGGTTTGTAAACGTAAATTTGTAAACTTAAATTTGTAAACGTAAATTTGTAAACGTAAATTTGTAAACGTAAATTTGTACCCTAGCGAAATTAGAACTACGTATTTGAGCCTTGTGTAATTGCACATCCTGGACTGTATTTGGTCGTAGATTTGTGGAGTAGATGGATATTTGAAATAAGTCAAAATCATATTTCTGTACACTGCAAACATTGAAGATTAGTGATCCAGTAATGTTCTTTAGTACATTCATGCCTGATGGATACTATATTCGATGATGGTTCCTCAAGAGAGGATCGGACAGCTAATATAACTTTGAACAGAAAATGAATTTGAAAATCCCACCATTGAAACCATAGTAATGGTGTTATTGCTTTTATCGGTGCACTCGAAACCGTTGAAAAGTGGTACGGTCTTTGAATTGTATTGTTAGGATCGCATGGCATAGACTTCATAATACGTCTATATGCAGAACCGTGCCTTGTGAAGAAGTCAGTCCAAGTCCTTTGTAAACATCAGTACCTCTACACTAATTAGTATTGGTGGGACTGGTTTCGGGAGATATCCTGGTATGTCCTCCTTTTGGTGGTGTGTATATATTTGGTGGTATAAAATAGGGGAGATTGTCGCTATATTGGGGTGAGCCTTCACATGACCAAAGTCACATGAGTGGCTGCGGTCTCAGAGGAACAGCAAGTGATGTTTTCCCAACATGCCTAGCGTGGACATAACAGAATGTGTAATTTTTAGAATCGTAACTTTTTAAATCGTAGACTCGTAGAATTATGGATTTATCTTTAGTGTATATTTTAATGCACAGACTCGTAAAATTGTATAATCGTGATGTAAGGTCTCGTAAAATTGTATAATCGTGATGTAAAGTCTCGTAAAACTGTACTTTTTGTATGCACCATCTCGTAAATGTGTAGAAATATGACGTATGATCTCGTAATTTTGTTGAATTTTGACGTATGATCTCGTAATTTTGTTGAAATTTGACGTATAGTCTCGTAAAATTACATTTTTCAATGCACAAAATCGTAAATTCTGGATTGTGTCCTAATTCGGTACTCTATGATGCACAAAAAGGGCACCTTTTTCCCACGAAGTTGCTGTTACAGAGGCCAACATTGAGATGGAGGTTTTAAAGACTTTGTAACACGTTGCTAAGTAAGCATCAAAGGTATATACTCGAAAATAGCAGGTTATAATATTTCCAGTTATCCACTGGAGATTTCTTTATGGCCAGATAGCTAGACAGTCATATAGTTAGATTGATGTATGGTAGACCACGCACCAGGCACCACGCACCAGTACACCAGTACACCAGGTCGAGATTTAACTCTTCAATGTAATACCTAGTACATGGAGATAATAATATATCACGGATTGTGTATCCAAAATGACCATTTGTATTTTTGAATGAACATGTTATCAAAGTGGTTTGGCCTCTAGGTTTTGTATTCCGGGTTAGCCTGTGAGATTGTGGTTTCGCAACTATGTACATTCTTACCAAATAATGTTTCAAATTGTACAGATTTTAGGGCACAAAGTCATAGCATTTTAGAATAACAATTCATTAAGTCATAAAAATCTTGATGCATTAATTCACAAAATAGTTGATTTTGTGTTTTTTTTATGCACAATCTCGTATAATTGTAGTTTTTTGATGCATAATCTGGTATAATTGTAGTTTTTTGATGCAAAATCTCGTAAAACTAGAGAATTCTCCCCAATTCTATTTTTTTAACCCCATAAGAGTATATAATCTGTCGAAATTAGTTCTTTTAAAACTCGTAAAATGAACTGTTGATTTTGTATTCTGAAAATTGATACTGTCATTTCGGAAATCTGAACATAAACGTCACATTTTTGAGATATTTTTGAATGTCTGAATTCGGATTTTAGAATTGAAAAAATGATCATTCGGAATATAACAGATTTTTCTGTTTAGTGTGATGCTGTCAACCAATACTTGGCATGTACGGAGTAAGGTACTTCGAAGATAGGTTGTATGCAGTCAAGATGCAAGTAAAGGATCAATCCAAGTCCTTATCAAAAACCCGTACCTCCACCCTGATTAATATTGGTCGGTTTTTCTTGGTCTGTCCTGCTCTAGTTGACTTTTGATGTTATCGGGAGCTTCACATGACCAGAATCACGCGAGTGACTGTATGGCCTGAGAGACCGCAAGAGGTATCCGCGGCACCGGTTTCTCAACAATTTCTTTATGTGCAGTACACAAACATTATGCGCAGTCGGTTGCAGAACATTCACTGAATACTCTAGTTTCCAGTTATGTCAAGACAGCAGAACAAACAGCAAAAAGTTCCCCCAGGGACGAGTCGAACGTCCGATCTCAAGAATCCATCCATTACAGTCTTGCGCCTTAACCAGCTTGGCCACCGGGAGGTTATTGGAATAATATGAAATTTTGAGCGATATCCCATCCGGTAGATCCGGAAAGGTAAAAACCAAGTTAAAACATTATATGCGAAATCGCAAGATCTAGTCAACAATGATAAAGAATGTTTTGCTGGATATGTGTCTCAGGGTTGGGCCGAGTAGAAGTGCTTATATGCAGGCAGATACCTTTTTGGAGCCAAGTCCAGTGAAAACCAGCACAAGTGTCAAGGTTTTCACCTAGAGTAATTTAGTTTCCGTGTAATCATCACTAGCATTCTGATATTCTTCGTAATTTTGTTTCTTCGTCATTCAGTCTGATTATCCTGGTTTGTGATCTCAGATACCCAACATTTCCGAAACAATAAAGCAATATTGGTATTTTGAAGACTAGTAGAATTTCATTAATTCCAACAAAAAGGGGACTTGTAGACTTCTTTGTAGAGACTTATCATTTTGTAGAGGGTAAATCTTTGGATGTTATAGAAGCCTTTCAACTTGTATCCTGGGGAGTTTATCTTCGTATAATTGTAGTCTTTTAGAATTGTAGCCTCATGAAATTGTGGCTCGTGAGCTTGTAATCAACGTCCGTGAGTTAGTAAAGGTGGACATTTGTTAAGTCGTAAATTTGTTGAATGCAGCCCGTAAGATCCATGCTTTATAGGTATTAGACGTGTAGGCTAGTGCTTTTGAATACCCTAAATTGCCGCCAGCTCTGAACATGGCAGTAAAGAAAGAGCTGTCCATACTCATCAAATAAAGGGGTCGCTTCCAAAAAATCAAGATACGTCTCCACCCTATAGCGAGATCGTGTATACTTTGACCACGTTCTGAAGAAGCGAAAAAACCATCAAAAAACTGTTTCAAGATGCAATAACAAATTTCCCTCTCATCTTAAGGATCGGGGTTTTTCACATTAAGTCCAACCTTAAAAAAACATCTGGTTGGTAAGTGTTACCATTATAGAGCATTGAGATCTCACGATTGTGAGTATTCGGATGCACGGGTCCGCATGGTGATACACAAACAAGGAGCAAATTATTGAAATGAGAAGCCATAGAGTCAAGATAGTTAAGGAATCAAAATTCTAAAATAATCAAGACCCTCAAAGATTCCAAAATTTCACAATATCAGTACATTATCAAATAAACCTGCACACACTCACCACACGTAAATCCGTACACCAAACTCTTTTATGAACCGTTTTCAAAAAAGGTTGTTCAAAGATCATGATTGTGTGGCTTCTTCGTGTAAGACCCAATACACATCATTGTCCTATTTAAGTTCAGATTTTGGCCGTGATTCCTACTCCATCTAAGGAGGTGTTTAGGAAGAACTTGGAGTCTTTCATGAATGCGTTATATAGGAGTATTAAGATTAATGTCAAACAGTTTTTAGTATTTTGATTTAAGAAGGATATAATATTGTTTGTATTGAAGCATTTTCTGTAGCTATTTTTTCTGTATTGTTAACTGTGTATGTGGCTGTAATTATGGGTTTGCGAAGGCTGCAATTTTTGAATGAGGAAGTGCATTTTTCGTGGGTCGCAACCTGCCTTATATACCACGAGAATGTTTTGTTTGTTTCAGATCTGCACCATCCCCTGTTTGTGTTTGTGTTTGTGGCTGCATTTGCATTTGCCACCGAGCATGCAGCTTTTGGTATATAAGGATGCGAATCCCAGGGTCGATTTACAGCCTTAATACACCAATGTATTTCGGTTTACAATAGACCCTTTAATCAATAAATAACTTATCTTTGGCATTCTATGGTACCATTCATTTATTGATGCACATCGATTCGAGGACTTTCATTAGTATGGGAAATATTGACCAGGTTAGGACCTGTGGAAGTTTGTTTCACAAGATCACACTAGCAATTTGAACAATTTACCATTTAGTTCCTGCTTTACTTAATGAACTCTGGCTCAATGAAATCATACCGTGGTATTGTGTCAAAGTTCAAAATAATAAGCTAGTTAAATGGATATCAACAAGAGAGAATCATTAGGTGAACTCATGGAGGTGGAGTTTAAAATACTCACATACTTAAGTTGAAGAGAAAACTAAAGGGAATAAAAGAATAGCACCTACTTGAACGAGAATTTAGTATGCAGTGTGTGTGTTTAACATAACCGGAACCTGAGCTGTCGATACGTAAACTTCTACTCATTAAAAAAGAGTTTAGTCGAGTACTAAAAGAGCAAGCAATCAAAAAAACAAACGCCATTGCCCTTTAGACTCACACCCAACAGAAACAAACAGAATTTACAAACTTTTTGACACTGCCTCAATCCTTTTCGGAATCAATTACTGGAATCAATTTCGGATGTATACGTTTATGGATCTTTCTCATAGTTGCCAAGAGACGAATATGTCTCTATTCATTGATAGGCTCATCTACAATGAATGATGTATCTACGGGTAAATCTTGCTTCAAGAACATAAAGTTGCATTAGAATATACCGATCCAGCCCTCAAGGGTCGTACATATCCTCATCCTTGCAAATGGCCTCAGCGGCACAGAGGGTAGATGGGACCTCTTTGATCAATTTCTCCTTGGTCCAGTTGTCCTTGTCGAAAGAGACATCAAGATCACAAGACCACCTGAACTCAAGGCCGTTTTTACAGAAGACTGACTTCATGCACTCCTCAGGAATGTCCACGAATTCTTTGCCAACATAATTGTCACAAGAGTTTCCGTTGTTGTCTTTCTGGTTCTTCTTGGGGTCTTGGTTGCTGTTGTCATCATCAGCTCTGAACCGGTAGTTGGCACTGTTTTTGTCGTCCTCGTCCTCAGTTGGGAAACGGAATCCACCAGCTGGAGCAGCGTCCTTCTTGGCGAGCTTACCGGCGTTATCGGATCTGTCGCCGGTAGACAAGGCCAAACCGGCGGAGGCAATGAGGAACAAGGTGGCGAATTGCATGTTTAGAAAAAATGAGATGAGATCGAAAAATGAGATGAGAATGATTGAAAAAAATGGATAAGTCCCTGTCTTTTATATGTTTCCTGTGGGAGGCTATGTGATTGCTAAATTTGCAATCTGCTGCCGTGGACAGCTACACATGACTGCAAACAAGAAATAACGAGCTGTATACAGTCCATTGCCGTACCTTCTGACCACAGGATGTCCTACAATAGACAAGGAAGCTTACGACTAACCCACTCTCGACTATAGTGACAAAGTCACTGTTTGAGTTAGTGGAAAATGCACCAAATACATACCGAATGGGGTCCATTCTGTCTGACTGAATGGTACTGAGGTATTGATGAATGGTACTGTCTGACTATGAGTGTGTGACTGAGTGTGCGACTGGGTGTGCGACTGAGTGTGAGTGAATGAGAGTGTGACTTGTACTGCAAGCAGTGACTGAGGGATAGGAAATAGCGGGAAGAAATTAGTGTGCAGGGTTCGAAATCAGGGATTCTGTACATTACAGTTTTCTTCTATTGCTCCTTATTCATTGCTTTTTGATTCCTAATTCTTTGCCATTGGCTTAGACGTTGGCGAGAATGTGTGGGGCGCAGGGTTCGTAACCGCATGGAGGAGCAGGGCTTCTAAGCGAGTGGAGTGCGCAATGCAAAGAACGTGTCTAGTCTCGGCCACGGGAGTCGCAAGCCGGGCCGGCTTTATTCCAATTCCCTACACACAAGGGTTACCACATCTGACATTCACACATGCTCAACTTGGTAACGCACGCAGCTGGTACGCAACTGCAAAGCATAACCACTGTGTTAGAGTCTCCTTTATAGAGACTCTGTTATAGAGACTATGTGGTTATAGAGGAGGTTAAGGAGAGGGGAACTACACATTTCATCTGCATAATACTTCGTCCGAAGTCTCAGTCCACATACAATGCCTTCTTGCCTGTGCTGATGGACACGCACCAAAGAGGGACATTCTGCTCAGGCTTTCTCCTTAAACTTTCTCCTATTCTTTCTGCTTGGGATATCTGCTTGGGAACGTGTGATTCTTCGGGATGGGGCCGATTGATAGGTACCTAGATTTACGGGCTGGTGCACGGACTACAAAGGTTGGAAAAAAGATCTGACAAAATTAGGTACTATTTAGGACCATAACGACCATGCGGACCGGACTAGTGTTCGTTCAGGGCAGGCTTATAGAGCTGTTCTGTTGGGCCGAGGATATGCTGATAAGTGTCAACTTGGATGCAGGCCGGGTCTTCCGGGTTGGCCTGTTGATTGTTCTTGTTCTTGTCTTTGCGGCATTTTCTCGCGTAGCGTCTCGCGTCACGCTCCACAGGCTTCAAGCACTTCCGGGAGACCTCCTCGATGGTGCCTTCGTGTTGGTACTCTGTGCACGACTTTGCGGGCTTGGCGAAGCTGCCACCTGGCATGGCCAACACTGCAGAAGCGATGAGGAACAAGGTAGCGAATTGCATTATTGAGATGATTGAGATGAAGTGAAGAAGAAAAGAGAATGAAGAGGGAATGGCTCTTTTTTATATGATATCTGTGTGATTTTGTCAATGTTCGTGGTCCGATTATTGATGCATGGCTGAACAAAGGTTCAATGATTGCAACCGCAGGGGCTTTCGCAGTCGAAGTTTTTGGAACATGAGGTCGCAAAACATCTGGCGATATCCTGCCTATTACGTGTGCGACTGCGCATAAGCCGAGCAATTTAAACCCAGTTTGGCCCATTGTCCTTTATGTATTTTGTGCAGGAAAAGGCAAAGGGTTACACAAGTTTTGGAATCACTTTTAGTCTCAGTTCCAGTTGTTCAGGGTTTTTTAATATCGTTTAGGTACACCTAAGAAAAGCGGTAACTGAGAAGTTGGCCGCTCCAGATTATGCGAAGGTTATCGGAACGCGCCATAGGCTATCTGCAGGCCAATGGGTATTTCAGGCCACATTATCTCATACAATAGGAACCTTACGATAACTACCCCCAAGATCGGCTATCATTGCCTGATTGAGTGAATTTATAGGGATGGACACAGGGACAAAAATGGAGAGATAATGGACAGAAATGGAGAGATAATGGAGAGATAATGAACAGAAGTGGACAGATAATTGACAGATATGGACAGAAAAGGAAATGGTACAGAAATGGAAATGGTACAGAAATGGTACTACTAGTCTCACGCTGAAGGACTAACCGTGTGACTGTTTGACTATGTGAGTGTGTGATTTGAGAAGCTGTGAGTGACGGATGAGAGATAGTGGGGGCCAGGGCTCAGAACCAATGATTTAATGTTCAGGGTTCGTTAGCATGTATTCTATGCATGCGACTTTAACAAGCTAATAGGTTTGTGCTCCTTTTTCTGCTCCCTTTTCGGATCTATTTTCGGCTATTTTCTTTCTTTTTCATATTTCTGTTCCATTGTTGTTTGATTGCTTTTTCGTTTCATTTCTTTTTATTGGCTTGGCTTTGGCGCGAAAATGTGTGATGGTGGCCCGGGGCTCCTAACCGCGTGGACCACACCATCGGTCTCTCATTGCGGTTTCTCAGTCAATTTTCAGCTGGTTGGGCAAGTAAGAGGGAAAGATGTTACTGCTACTAAGATTTCCTCTATACAGTAGCTCTATACAGTACTACTGGTGTGGGTGATGGTGGCTTGGGGCTGGCCATGGGTGCAAAAGACAGTATTCAGAATGGAAAAAAGGTATGGGAAGGAATTAACAGGTTCATGAAAATGAATATTTTGAAAAAAGAATGTCGGCTTCAAGACCTGGTTTCAGAAAGGAAAACTTGGGGTTGAAAAGAAGCCATTGGAAACAGAGTTAAAGTGGGGATTCTTCAATGTTCTTTTCATGACAAAATTTATGACAAAATTGTGGATTGCCACTAGAGAGGAAAGAGGACTATGGAGTCCTATACAGAGTGATTCTTGAAGTGGTCGATGTGTACCTGGAACTGCGGTACTTTGGCATTGCCATGACCCTGGAACTGCGGTGAAAAAAGAAACGAGATAGTCTATCAGAAACATATCTTGTGTGCAAGACCAACATAAAGTGTACACTTTGAAGTGATGTGGACAACGGGGCTGAAGGATTATAAAAGGAAGTCAGTTCCCTGATTTAAAATGTACCATCTACACATTCTTTATCCAACTAACTCTATTCAATCATGACTTTGCAGAAACAACCAGCCGTCTTCCATATCCACGCTGCTCTCTTCGACTGCGATGGTACATTGGTCAACTCCACAGGAGCCATTTCCGAGTTTTGGAGAGATTTCGGTAAGACCAGGGACCACGTGAATGCCGAGGAAATCATCAACACTTCGCATGGATGCAGAACCTTCGATGTCATTGCCAAGTGGTCTCCCGAGGATGCCATTGTGGAGCAAGTGACAGCTTGGGAAGCTGCTATTCCAGACACTTTTGGGCACCATGCCAAGCCCATTCCAGGAGCTGTGGAGCTTGTCAAGTCTTTTGATGAGTACTCCAAAACAGAGACAGAAAACAAGCAACAAAGATGGGCCATTGTCACGTCCGGTACTCTTCCGTTGGCCACCAAGTGGTTGAAGTTGATGGATATCCGCAAACCCAACACCTTCATTACCGCCGAAAAGGTCACCAAGGGTAAGCCTCACCCCATGGGGTACCAGAATGCCCGGAACGCATTGGGCTACGAGCACGAGTCCAAGAAGATCGCCGTGTTCGAGGACGCTCCTGCAGGTATTACAGCTGGAAAAGGAGCCGGAGCCATGATTGTGGGAATCTGCTCTACCTACTCGCCGGAGAAGGTCAGAGATGCAGGCGCCGACATTGTGGTGGACGACTTGAGCTCGTTCAAGATCCTTGAGTACAACAAGGAAACCGACCAGTTCAAGGTGCAGGTCTCCGACTACCACTTCGCCAACGACGAGTACTTGCAAGTGGTTTAAGGGTAAATGGCATATTTATAGATACAGCATACAATAGAATCAACACAATACAGTAACAGCATACAATAGAATAAGTGATAACACAATAAGTGGTAGGCAATAAGTGATAGGCAATAAGTGATAGGCAATATGTGATAAGACAATACAGTAACAGCATACAATAGAATAAGTGATAACAATACATTAAGTGATAACAATACATTAAGTGATAACAATACATTAAGTGATAACAATACATTAAGTGATAACAATACATTAAGTGATAGGAAGTCAATAATATATATATATATCAATATTGTGAAATTCTTGTGAAACGTTCATTTACTAAGTTACTTTTGTTGGTTGCTGATTCCTCAAAACAAGGGAACCGAGCTACTTAAGTAGTTGGTGGGAGAGGTGGCGGGGAAGGTGGTGGGAGAGGTGGCGGGGAAGGTGGCGGGAAAGGTGGCGGGAAAGGTGGCGTATCCAGCTGGTTATGTATATGCTTACGGGAAAACTGTTCACAATCCATTCTTTCAACACATGTTTTAGTAAATATTAATATACAGGGATATTGTTAGACCCATCAAGGCTAGTGTACTACCCATATGGATGCTGAAGAGCTGCATGTGGATGCTGAAACCCTGCACTGGTCGATCAGATGTTGAGAGGCTCTCGGCCCTCAATACGACCTCTATTCCTCTATGCCGGACCAGTCTATATAAGGAGCGATAGTCCCTCCTTGAGGAATCATCGGCGAATCAACATACAAAACACATTAAAACAGAGTACTGGACGTAACCAGAATCTAACAGATATGTAGTTGTGCCTCACAAGACCAGGTACGTATACGTACACCCCTAAGGTGCGAAATCAGGTGAAGTCTCCTCACCTGCCGTGTTAAGAAACAGGAGCCGCGACTCCGTGTTTCCCTGAGACCGCGGCCTCCCCTAAGACTGCGGCCACTCACGTGACTTTGGTCATGTGAACTCACCCAAATATAAAACTATCAATTGATTTACAATGTATATTATTTTTAGCTATATCTATAGGTATAGCTGTAAAAATACCTTTAGCACCAGTTCATTCTTGATTACCTGTTGTTCAATCAGAATCACCATTAACAGGATTTATATTATTAGCTGGATCTATATTATTAGCTGGATCTATATTATTAGCTGGAGTTATATTAAAATTAGGTATTTATGCTATACAGTGTTTTTCAAAACTATTTAAACCAGGGCGGCGAAATTTTTGGAACCAAGAAGACAGAATGGTTCAAATCACACTAACAAAATTAGACAAACCAATAATTCAAATAGTTTCGTACCCCTTCCAGTTCAGTTCCGTCCGTTCTAGCCCTTCACTGGTACTGCAAGACTCCCAAATGTAGTACATATATGGCAATCCGCCAGATTAAGATTCTCCTTGATATTTGGCCAATTTATGGTGTAGTGTCTTGGTATTAGTGGAAAGAAACACGAGACCGGAACTCAATGGTGCTCACGTGACCATAAACATCACGGCACCTTTAAAAGGCCACCACCAAACCTTTTCAAGTACAAAAATATGCATTGTAAAGTTCGGAATTCCACGATTCCACCAAACCCACTCTTCTTTTCGTACCATGAAAAAAGGGTCATTTGTGTTGGGCCTTTTTCTGCTGAGGTAGCCGGGTGTACGGGTGTTTTTGGTTCTCGCTAGAGCCAATTCCGAGGTAGCCCTTGATTGAAACTACAGATTCCCAAATATAATACATATAAGGCAATCCACCAGAATTAAGATTTCAGAACGTTGAATTCTAATGAAAGTTGGTGTTAAACATTACGCCATTTGCTTTGAAAGACTATGCGAAGGGGTACGAAATTTTTTGAATTATTGGTTTGTTTAAATTAAGCNTTTTTTGAATTATTGGTTTGTTTAAATTAAGCTAGTGTGATTTGAAACATTTTAGCGTGCTGATTTGAATCGTTTTGAAAAACACTGTAATAAGATTAATATTATCTACATTATCTGATGCAGCAGTTTTATATACTCCATTAATTTATGTTTTATGTGTTATTACAATTATTTATACATCAATTATTACATTAAGACAAACTGATTTAAAAGTTTATGGATTCTGTCCAATACTACTCCATGGGGATTTGGTGTTGGAACATAGCACCGAATAAGAGCGCGCACGGCGATTTAGGCTTGCAGGGCACTACGCAGCTAGTTTCCCCACCTTGGTTCTCCTGAAAACCAAGGGTCAGTGAAGGCCAACTCCCAATCATATAAGGAGGCCTTCGCGACATCTTTTATTAGATAACTAATCGAATAACTTTACCTAGGGAGACATACCAAGATGCCTCCCAAATCCAGACCCACCAGAACTCCTCTTACTGACAATGAGACTCTGCCTTTATCTGAAGTAAACACTTGACCTAAATGTTAGATTCTTGTTGAACGTTATGTACTAAGTTATCTATTTTGTTCGTTGATGATTCCTCAGAAAGAGGAATCCGGGGGAT